>JAODUG010045411.1:0-16398 GCA_027564795.1 Aphredoderus sayanus | reverse complement strand
AGGTTTAGCGCCCTCTGTCTGCCACAAAGAGCTAGTGATTTGGGTCATTCTGACCCAGAGGACATTACGAGGGTTAAGAAATATTACATATACTATAGTGACACTTCAGATGGCACTGACATGTTCATTGACATGTTCATTGACATACTGTACATAGGCTATTTACTTTTGTGAGATAGAGTTAAGGATTTTCAGTATGTTACAGGCTTTAGCTGGATTGTGTAATGCTGTCTGTACAAATTGATGGATAAATGGTCACTGGTTTGCAAATGTTGAGTAAAAGAAATGGCGAAGCAACTGAGAAAAACAAAATGTATCCTATACAGATTACGTTATTTATCATGCTTAACATTTTACAGCTATAGAAAATGCTGCTTAGTTGTCATCTAAAAAAACGGGCATCTTCTGATTTAATAATATATTTATTGAATCGACCATATTAATAAATCAATGGCATGCCTAGTTGATGTCTAACCCTCCCGCATGGGTCATAATGACCCGGTTCACTCGCCAGTAGCTGGCGCCAACCACAACACGGACATTATGACATTCCGCGGTTGGCTCAGTGTGGTAGTCTGCTGAAATGCCTTAGGACAGCGAGAGGGTTAATACAGGCTTTTATTTGGCACAAGCCTAAATGTCTGTCTTTCTATGTGATTTCCCAACTGGGTCTGTAATTATAACCAATCCCCAAGCAGCCAAACCTAAAAAGAGAGAAACATTTGTTATTTGTATTTATTTAGAATTGTTTTGTCACAGAATTCTACAGTATGTAACTCACATGCAGCGAATGTAATCTGGGCCACAGTCCCCGGAGAAGTGGGTCCTCCCTGGCGCATCACTTTTCGCGCAGAATTGTACACATAGATCGCAGATACAATCAAACCTCCCCCAGAGAGAATGCGGCAACTCCAGCAATTTTTAACCATCCGATCGAATCTGGACACCGGGGCATTTCCCGTGGAAGCTGGCACCGGTTCGGGTACGTTTGACATGGCTCTGCTAGGGATGTGTTCCTGTAGCTCCTGCTACAATACAAATTATTAGAACATGTACAGTCGAAAGAGGTCATATCATTAAAAGTGTATCTTAAATATGCATGTGTGTATATCACTACATGACTTAACTGCTGTTGGCAGTAACAGGACCTATGTGTGCTGTATGCACCATGGATGTATTAGAAGAACATGCACGGTATTGACCGTTACTGTAGGTCAAATTCTACAAACACTTCCGTGTTGCGTGCGCCCTAGATTTCCTGTAAAGTATTCTTCAAAGTAAAAGCATAATGCATTAATGCAGTATTTAGTACATATTTTTACCTTAGCCTATACAACTACATTGTGGAAATGTAAAATCACGCATATCTGCAATTTCTTCATTTAGTGTATTTGTTAAAATTAAGAATACATTCTGTCATGATATCATACAATACATTCTGGACAGAAAACCAAGAAACTCTGGGTGAAATGTTGTTGCACAAACTGTTCTATTATCGCGCCTCGTTAATATTGATTAATATCTAGTTGGTTTATTCATGTTTTGTTTCCTTCCCCTAACCTATAACCTACTTGAACTTTGAAATGTTTACATTGCTGGTGAATCCTGTTGTCCAACCTGCCATGAACGTCGGAGCTCTAGCGTTAGTAATGTTCTGTCTTAGTCCGCTGGCATCCACTGGGAATCAAAGCGAGCATGTAGTCGGCTCTACGTACATCGCAGCCGTGTACGAGCACCGTGTTATCTTGAACCCAGAGCCACATGTGCCACTATCCCGGGCCGCTGCACTTGAACACATGCAAAGAAACTTGGACATTTACGAAGCACAAGCCAGGCGCGCAGCAGAACAGGTAGGAATAAAAATGGCTGCAAAATCTACACATCTATAATACAACTAAAAATAAATAAAAATAAACATCTATAAATACAAATGTGTCTAATATGGGTTATTAAATAGGCGAGCTATTAAATAGCTATGAATATCAATAACACAATAAATTATGGAAATGAGAAACACTGGGCCATTTCTACCTTCGGTGCATTATTATTTTGTGTCCCAACCCCCTCACTTCAGGGGGCCCAGATATTGGTGTTCCCTGAGGATGGCATTCAGGGTTTTAACTACAGCCGTTTGTCCATTGCTGGCTATCTAGAGACTGTCCCCGACCCTCAACAGGAGACATGGAACCCCTGTACAGAGCCTGGCAGATACAGCAGTACTGAGGTACGCACGCACGCACGCACGCACGCACGCACGCACGCACGCACACACGTCAAGCTGGTATATGTTTATTATGCCATTGTGTGTGTGTGGGGGGGGTTCTTCCCGCAGGTTCTCCAGCGGTTGAGCTGCATGGCCCGTCGTTACAGCCTCTACCTGGTGGCCAACATGGCCGACGTGCAGCTATGCCCCCCAAGTGTAGACCCCTCCTCCTCGTCTTGCCCCTCTGACGGACGCTGGCAATTCAACACCAACGTGGTCTTCAGGTGGGGCCAAAACCCTTAGTCTTCATTACAGTGGCGTGGAAAACAACTTACTCAGCGATACACCCTGACCCTCAAATCAATAAGCTTAGAAACTTCAGTCATGTCATTTCATAATCACAACACACAGCAGATACTCAGTAATAGATGTTGCAACAGGTCCGATGGCCTGTTGGTGGCGCGCTACCACAAACACAACCTTTACTTTGAGAAGGCCTTCGACAAGCCGCCCATCCCGGAGATCATCACATTTGACACGCCCTTCGCTGGGAGGTTTGGCGTCCTCACCTGCTTCGACCTCATGTTCAGGGAGCCCACTGTTACCCTGGTGGAGAGGGTAAGCATTGATTTAAGGGTTAACAAAAGGAGTTGTGAACGTCCAAGTAGTAATGTTCTCTTCTGAAAATAGGTACTGTGATACCTGTCGCCTGAGAAATGTCTTAGTCCGCCCTCTGGTGGTTGAAATGACAGTTCAATGTTTGTTCATGCACAGTATACACCTTATTTATACGGTCTATGATATACACAAGCAATTTGTTTTATGCCCCGCTGCCCATGTATCAGTTGAACCTTTGTTAGAAACATTACATCTTTATTTACCATTAACCAAAGCCGGAGTGCATAACATTATGGTAAAAACCATTGGTTATAAAATACATACAGTATATTCTATATAATATACTGTGTCTATAGTCTGTACACATAGAATAGCACATAGACCATACTGTATGTACATCCCTCTGTCCCATCAAACCTAAGGGTGTGCGTCAGCTGGTCTACCCTACAGCGTGGATGAACCAGTTGCCCTTGCTAGCAGCCGTCCAGTTCCAGCGGGCGTTCAGCCTGGGTGCCAGCGTCTCCGTTCTCGCCGCCAACATCCGCAGCGATGTGCTGGGCATGACCGGCAGCGGGATCTTCAGCCCCGCCTCACAGCTGCACCACCACGCTCGGCAAGGTGACCCAGAGGAGGGCAGGCTGCTGGTGGCCAGGCTGCCCGTCCTAGACCCACTGTGGACGGGCGGGGAAGACGCTGCGGAGAGGCTGGAGCCAAGGGAGAACCAGAGCGAGATGTTGGAGGTTCTCAGTGAGTTAGACTCTGGTGTTTGCCCTCAGGAGGGAACCTTTTTGGATTCTACACCTCCTACTGCTGTGGTTTCCTCAGCCGCTCCCTCCACAGATGTCTTTACCTCCTCCATGATGTATGACACCTTCACTTTTGTCCTACTGCACGGTGAGCAAGGACGGTTGAGCGTGTGCGATGGGATGCTCTGCTGCCACCTGCAGTTCCAGCGGTCTCCACAGAGTGGCAGTACAGAGCTGTATGCACTGGGTGCATTTGCTGGGACTCATACTGTGAACGGGCGGTATGCAGTGCAGGTACTGTCCAACTTCAATTTATTAGAAATGTCATTTATGCTTTCAAAGCAGTAACTGCCCTGCTGTGGTGGACGCTTTGTTGTTCTCTGTATATTATATACCTATTATATATCTAAAAGTGCATACCAATAAATATGCCAAATGTCAAAAGTAAAAATGAGACATGCTGGACATTTACACTGAAACCATCTTCATCTATAGGTGTGTGCACTAGTTCGCTGTGCAGGGATGGAGACCAGTTCCTGTGGACAGGAAGTGGAGGAGGCAAATTCTAAAATGAACTTTACGTTGGAAGGAAAGTTTGGGACACAATACGTTTACCCCTCAGTGCTGGCTAGCGGGCTGATGTTAGAGCAGCCACAGCAGCTGTCTACATTGGCAGAAGGCAGAGTGGTCCTCCGACACTGGAACATGACAGCTGGTCTGGTCACTGCCTGTCTCTACGGCCGCAGGTACCATCTGGACCAGGACTGAGAAGCATGGGAAGCATTTCACTTTTTTTTCCCTTTGGTATGCGCTAGTCTGTTCAGTGAATGACAAGGAACCTGGGTTGAAGATTTTTTAATAGAGTTAGTAACATTCATATTGCACTATTGTACAGAATATGCTGTCTATCAATATTCCAATTAATAGTAAAACCCAGTGTGCATTCACAAACTGTGAATATGCCGTGTGTGTGTATATGTATCTCAATAGCCTTACTATTTAAATGACCCTCTGTAGTCAGAGTGGTGCTACGAGTACAGTGCACAGTCATGCCTGACAAGGCAGGAGCAATCAATCCATCAATCACACCTGACAATGGTTCCTTTAACTCGGCGTACCACACCAATCACATGGATTTACAGAACTGTGACATATTTGCAAGTACAGCATTATATGATAATAAAGTAATTAATTCCAACTCTTTATCAAGACTCTTTGAATGTAACTATTTCAGTTCAGCAGAAACCTCTAGACCAGACTAGTAGTCATACAAGCCATGTGCCTCCGACAAATAACAGAACCAGGCTTTGAATGATTACCTTGTGGGTAGGGATGGAAAAAGTACTGAAATGCACAATGCAATGTCCTGATTTCCACAAGCACTGGTAGTTATAGTTACCATAGCTAATAATGCTAGTAGTAGTAGTTTAACAGTAGTTTAGAGGTAGGATTTAATAAGTGGTCATATTGTGACGTGTAGTGGAGAAGCAAGCAGTGGCTGAAATTAGTAATAACATTTTGTTCAGAGCTCAAATGTAAGGTTATATTAACACGTTTATTCACTGAGGCCTTAACATTTGTTAAAATTTAATCTTGTATTAATGAATTGTATTAATATACTATCACTCCTAGTGATTTTAAGAGTGAAACTATTCTCTCCTAATAATGGAGCTCCCAGGATTAAACTGAATATATTGCTGAAAACAAGTGTACTTTTCCTTTAAGAGAACCAGTTCAGCTTTGCATTGCACAGTGCAGGTGCTTCCTTATTTTTCTGGCTTCAATACAGTTTACATGCAAATGGCTGTGAACACAGCTAAACATTATTAATACGAATTATTAACTATTAATAAAGAAAACTAAAGACCCAAAGTAAACCTCCAAAAGACTAATGAATTAAGTTTTCACAGGAATGTTATATTTGTAAATAAAAATGTTAATTGTTGCTAGTCAGAAATTTTTACCTAATGTACATTTTAACAATTGCATCTATTAATAGAAAATTACAATAATTAAATTCCCAAAAACGTTGATATATTTATTCATAGCTTCAAAGCATTGCACTGAGGAAGAATCCACAAGGACCGCATCTGCTGATTTCCATATACAGTATATTTTTCATTGTCAATTTAATTGTCCTGTCACCAGTACAGTACACAGACTATAAATAGCTATTAGATGAGTAAAAATCCCTGCAGGCACCTCAATTTGCGTGTGTTTTGCACGCGGGGGGTGGGGGGCAAGATAGCAGGTTGTTGAAAAAGCCTTGTCAAGCTCCATCACACATTAGCTTACATCCACTGGCTTCTGTAAAACTGACACGTGTTCCAGTAATATACTCCTCTTCTGTGGGAAATAAGAAAACCATTTCTCACAACAACAACAAAAAGACCCTTAAAGAATGTGCCTCTGCATTTTTGTATAGACACCATATATTAATCCATCCTGGGAGTGACTTGTTGTTCAGTGGTCCTTCGAATAGCACGAGAAATAGACAGTGGCAAGGCCTGAAATACTGTCCAACAGAACAATTAAATGATCCTCCCCACCCCCCACCAAAACAACCATACTTTAAGAAATAAAACTAAATTGTTTCAAAATTCAAGATTTGCAGTTTCTCTTTCCCCGATGGTGTTAATATTTCATGTTGCTCTCTTGGCCAGTGTTTAACATCTATGCAGCGAAGAAGGTTCATAGCTTGTGACTTTGCACAACATCAAGGGCAGCCATTGGTAAAAAAAAAGAAGAAGCAACACACTGATCTGGATGATATAAATACTCATCATTTTCCCCTTTATACCTTATAGTGTTCACCCTGTTTTTTCCTGGTCTTCTGTCCTGTCCTGTCATCCTACAGGTCATGTGAATAAAGCCAAGGTCGCAGATCAGAGCTCCACCCACTGTCTCAATCCCTCTGCCTCTGCTGTCCTCTCTGTTAAGGTCCTGAGTAGTTGGCCAGCCCAGAGGAGGAGGGGCTTGGCCTAGAGGGGGCGTGTCCTCACTCAGTAGGTCTCTGAATCGGAGTCATTCAACTCGTCGTCCTTGCGGTAGGAGGTGTGGCCAGGCCGCAGAAGGGGTGGGGCATCAAAGGCCACGCCTTTGGAGACATGATTGAAGGAGGAGCGGGCGCCGGCTGCCGACCGGGTGAGCGCGAGGACGGGCAGCGTCGCTATGGTGACCATGGGGGCAGCGGGCATCATGGAGTTGAGGATAAGAGCCAGGCAGTCGGCCACATCCCTGCTGGGGGCGCAGGCCAGTGCTGGGGTGTGGCCTGGGACCAGAGTCACATTACACACTACTACCATCGACAGCCCTTCGGTCAGCCTCGGGTTTTAAATGTGCTCTAAAAGAGCATTTCTCAATACTGGTTCTAAAAGCAGCACCAGGAATGAGCGATTCTGAGAAATGCTGCTCTAGAAACAACTAGCTAGCTAGCTAGCAACAAATAGCCTACAACTCTGTAAAAAAAAAAACTGTGACCACTGCACATGTAAGAAATATAGTATAAATATACTGTACATGTAAAATAAATAACACAAAAATGATATAAATACATATTACAATACAATTACATTACATTACACATAATGTAAAACCAGAGAACTGGCTGCAGTGGTCTCTTATTAGAGCTTTCAAGAGCTGTTGATTCAGTACGTTATATGCAGCTGCCCACCATTCTCATCCACAGCCTGAACACTGGCTCCTTTCCCCAGCAGCTCCTGGACCACCACAGTCAGGCCATTCTTAGCTGCTATGTGGAGCGGCCTGTGGGAAGAGAGGGGACAAAGGTTTTTTTGTTTAGACAAAAACGCCTCCAATTGTCTTTTCTTTTGACGGTGTGTAAAGCAAGTCTTGTGTGTGTGTGTGGCACAGAGCATCAGCAGGGATTTAGTGAATGATACAATACATTCAAGATTAACCCTCATGATGTCCTTCTGGAAAGATGACACAAATCAGTACCTCTTTGAGGCAGAAGGCGCTAAACCTAATTCTACAGCTTACACAGACAAATTATGTGCACTGCTGGCACAACAAGGTGTGAGTTTGAAACCCAAGGACAAAAGGCACACAAAAAACAAGCAAATACGTTATTATTAAGGACAACAAGAGGGTTAATAAAATTACTCTCAAAACAGTGCGTTACCAGTGAAATACTGTATCTTCTCCCACCTCGTGTTGATCCTATGTTTTTGTTACTATAGATTCTGTTCCACACATCAGATCAATATACACATATTTAGAAGACCTTTTGAAAAAGCATAATATTTAGAAACTCCTTGTGGTAATGTAATCTAATACTTACAAAGAAGCATACTAATATTTAGAAAATCCTTGAGGTAAGGTCAACTAATATTTACAAAGACCTGTGGTACGCGAAAACATGATTTGGAATATCTGTGGTAGATATGTAAGAACACAATTCAAACATCCTGTAGGAGGTATTTTAATTTGAAATATCTGTGGTAGACATTTAAGAGCACAATTCAAAAATCCTGTGGGAGGTATTTTAATTATAAATAAAATATTTGGAATATCTGTGGTAGATATGTAGGAAAACAATGAAAAACTCCAGTCAGTCACTGAGAAAAGTCAGGGCTGATTTAATCGTTCTAAGGCGAAGGATCTCTGAAAAGCCTACTGCCGACTTTGGCAGGTACACTTTTCAAATGTGTTCAATTGTAAAACACGTTAAATGCTTTACGATGAAATGTTTGTACTGTACACACTGAAGTACACCCTAAAGAACACCCTCGGTTACACAGAGGATGCCGTACGTCTGTAGAGCACTGTTGGTCGAGTTGATGATGTTCCGGTCACTCATCTTCTCCAGAATCAACAAGGCGCTGGTCTCATGACCCTGAGAGGAGGAGAGCATGAGCATGAATGGGTTTGAAGGTGACAAATGGCGCTTCACAAAGCCATTCTAATGGAGCAACTGACACCCAACAAAAGAACAAGTGATCTGTACATGGATGGATAAGTCTGTCTATTTTCCAGTGGTTGCCATTTATAGTGCATGTGTTACCTTGCTGCATGCCAGATGTAAGGCTGTGTTTCTGTCTTTGTCCTGCAGGGTGAGATCTGCTTTCGAGCTGCTTACCAACACCTCTGAAACCATACACAAAATGTACTGTGAGTGTAACCCCACAGCCGCCATGTTTACAGACCAGTACTGTGTGTCTGTGTGTGTGTGAGTGCGTGCCTGCACCGACCGACAGTGTTGGTCTGCCCGTTGAGCGCGGCCATCATCAGCGGTGTGCTGCGTGTGTGTGCGTCCACCATGTTGGCCTGAGCTCCGTGGGCCAGCAGCAGAGACACACACTCCACGTGGTCGGAGAATGCGGCGGCATGAAGAGGAGTCCTGCGGTACCACACACACACACACACACACACAGTTAGTGTACCAAAAAGCACAACACAGCTAGGACACAAAGTGTACTGTAACGTAATCAGTGTATATACAGGGCTGTTAGTGCATAATGTGTGTACACAATGCAACAGTAAATATGTCCTACCTGCCCTTGGAGTCAGCAGTATTGACGATAGCAGTGCCCAGTGAGTCTATGAGCAGCTCTGCCACGCCCTCATTATCATTCATTCTGAAAATACACACAGGCCGGTAAACACACACCCAGTCCCCTCTGCTAAACACACACACACACACAGCAGTCTTACACAGCACAGTGAAGTGGACTAAAGGAGTTGCCCTGAATCTTCTTGAGTGTCTCGTGCTCCAACAACACCTCTACACAGGCGTCGTAACCTAGAGAGAGAGAGAGAGAGAGAGAGAGAGAAAGAGAGAGAGAGAGAGAGAGACTTACAGGTGCCCTTCAAATCATTGTCCATAATGTTCTTACCACAGTTACAAAAAAAAGCTACATTTAAAAAAAAGGTTTGTTCAATTTCTGAATGGAACAAAATTCGGCAGTGCTCCTAGGTTGACAATGTTCTCTACCCTCCCCCTTTGAGTTATTATAAACATGCCCAGTGAGCTTGTGCAGAAGGTTTTAGGGGGAGCTACAATGCGGTGGAGGAGTGTACCTTCACGCTAAAAGCTCATTCATTCCTACATTCTCCTAGCAGGGTGTGATGGGTACCGTTGTAGCACGCCCAGTGCAGGGCGGTGTAGCCCTGGTTGTCAGTGAGGTGTGTCTGCGTGTGGGAGGAGCTGGCAGCCTGCAGCAGAGCCCCCAGGACCCCCACGCGGCCGCTCGCCGCCGCCAGCTGGAGGGGCGTGCGGCCCCGGACGTCCCGCGCACACACACTGGCCCCCCGCTGGAGGAGCGCGTCCACACACTCCTCCTGGCCCGTCACCGCCTACAGGGCACACATAGACAACGTGATGAAGTGGTTCTCTGTGGGGCACAGAGCTACTGCAGGTGGAGTGTGGAATAGCCATTATCAGCATTATATTACTTCAATCCTTGTAACATAATACGCATACATCACCATTTATGGTCGTGTATACAGTAGATCATTTAGCGAGGCTGAAAAACAAGCGAGAAGGAACGGCGGGGGGTTGCTTGTTAACCCTCATGCTGTCCTCCGGGTCAAACTGACCCAGCGCACTACCTTCTAGTGCCAGCAGAGGGCGCCAATTCTATAATTCTACAGGTTACACAGACATATGTCTATGTAAGCCATCAAAACATAAGCAGGTGGCGCCATCTGCTGGCGGATGATGGTAGTGCGTTTAAAACCCGAGGACAACAGGAGGGTTAAGTGGGAGCCCAGCCCTCTGTGACACTGGAGACAGCCTGAGAGGAACAAGCTGTAATGTGGTGGTCTCACCCCGCGGTGCAGCACAGTCCTCCCCCAGTGGTCCCTTGCATCCACGCTGGCCCCCTGGCTCAGAAGCAGGTACACACACTCTGTGTGTCCGCTTAGCACCGCCAGCATCAGAGGAGTCCTATACACACACACACACACACACCAGCGTTTAAAACTACTCACTAACAGACATGCTTTAAAGTTATTAGATAATATAATTTCACAAGTCAATTTAGTAAATTGACATCAAGCAAATTGACATGTCAGTTTAGATATTAGAATTATATATTTATCCACACACACACTTACTGGCCGTTAGCATCTTGCACGTCCACAGACGTGTGTTGGTCATTGCTGCTGAAAATCAGTCGCAGGCACTCTGCATGTCCATTCATAGCTGAGACACACACACAGTTAGCATCACAGTGGCTAGCATGCCACTAGCAGAGCCCAGAGCTCCTCCCCAACGTCACAGTGTCTCTCCATACTCGGTGTGTACCTGCGGCGTGTATGGATGTCCTCTTGTGGGAGTAGTCCCGGGCCATGGGCGTGGCCCTGTGGTGCAGGAGCAGGGACACACACTCACGGTGGCCCCTGTAGCACGCCAGGCTCAGTGGGGTGCGGCCCTCAGGGGTGCGCACGTCCACCTCCAGCAGGGAGGAGAGCAGCACCTCCAGCGCCCCACAGTGGCCGTGGTACGCCTGCAAATGGGTGGATACAGTTACACAGGGCAGCCACAGTGTAAGGACACACACACACACACACACACACACACAGTGGTGTGCTATCCCACAATAATTCCACGACTCACCGCCAGGTGTAGTGGGCTGACAGGAGCGTGGCTCTCCGAGTCACTCAGGAGGTCTGCTCCGGATGTATCCATCAGCTGGCACAGACAAGATGTCGACACAATTCAGGGTAGCACGCAGCTCACAATATAGACAAATCCCAGTTTGTCCAGCAGAGGGAGCTCCCATGTACACAGTGCAACTAAAGAATGTACTCACAACATCCAGGGGTGTATCGCTAGCAATCTGAAAGGCAAATTGGACAAATGCGGTTGGTAAATAATGGTCTTCTAAAGAAGTCATGGCTGTTTATAATCATTTAGGGAACTGGGTCTGTCTGCACATTTCACTTGTTGTGATACATAATGAGAGAATAACAAGGGGTAGTTACAAATATGTATAATGAATTTAGGTTAAGTAAAGCTGTGATTCTAAAGTGTTAAATTAACCATAATCATTTTGTCTGAAATTATTCTGATGGCCAATTGTATTTTAAACAACCTAACATTTTTAATTATGTAGGAAATTAACAATAGTTTGTATACTTTATTACATACATACTATTCTGGATAACTGCAGGATTTTATTTAACTTAGTTAATGCTTTTTTAACCAGAGACATGTTTAGCTGTGGTGCGGTAGCTGCTCTCACCAGCTCCAAGCAGAGGGTGTGTCCATAGGCGGAGGCGTAGTGCACTGGGCTATAGCCCTGACGGTCTCTCACCCCTGGATTTGCATCATTCCTCAACAAGTACTCCACACACCTGAGGTACAGTATGGAAGGAGCACTATCAGAGAGTGAACAAGGTAGGAATACGTAGCAATAACAAACTAAATATTTTGCTGAGCTCTCCTGTTCAGAGGGGAGAACCTACTTCCCCTCCGTGTCAGATGCAGCGGCGTAGTGCAGGGGGCTGCAGCCCCTCTGGTCCAGCTCGCTAACACTGGCCCCAGAGCCCACCAGGGCAAACACACACTGGAAGTTACAGTTGGCTGAGGCATAGTGGAGTGGGGTCCTGGGTTGGTCGGGAGTGAGACCATTAGTATCTCGTTCAATATGGTACCACTAGTAGTAGAATATTTCATTCATTTAAGTACTAATAAATATATATATGGCACACACTGATTTCACCTAGAGAAACTAACTATAGTGGTAGTATAAATGTTTTTCAGGGAATAAAAGCACATTGTGCAGTTGAATGCATGGTTGGAACAAACAGCCATAACTACCGGTAAATTGATTTATAAGAATACAGATGTATTATAACATATGTAGGATAGTTTAACAAATAAAAATCAATAAGACAAAAGAGAGCTCCTTGGCTAGGCAAATGGTTAGTATAATGTAAACACAGTTTAACTAACCAGGCTATTTGGGATCCCACAATGAATTGCACCACAGTATGGCTACCAAGCCAGCTGATAAATGACTATGAATGAGAAAACCATCTACTATGCAGGTACTGTATATCTCCAACAGGTCAAATAAAGGTTAACTGGGTTCTCACCTTCCATAGTGGTCTTTCCTGTTGAAGTCTGCTCCCATCTTCAGTAGGATATTCACACACTCCAGGTTCCTGATAGGATAGCCAGAGGGGGAGCAGTATATTAACTGGCACACAAGTTCACAAAGCAGCAGGGCAAATACACAAAACCAATGTCAAACGTCAATACTACCAACACATTTACACAACACAACTTCTACATTATAAAAGCAGTGGCCGGAGTGAGTGTGTAAATAGCATGGGAAGAACTGTCAATCAACACACAGTGACCCACCCTCCGGCTGCAGCAGCATGCAGGCAGGTCATCCCAAGGTCGTCCGGGGTGTCTATGTCCAAACCTGAAGAGAGAAACATTTAGCTGTCGCACAGCCAACGCCTGCTGCTGAAAGCAGACCTGTGTGTGTGTGTGTGAGAGAGAGAGCACCTGAGGACAGAAGCTTCCTGCAGCAGTCCGAGTATCCGCTGAGAGCTGCCAGGTGGAGGGGGAACATGCCGTGGATGCCCCTCCTGTGGAGGAGAGACGTGGGAACGCATTAGCGCTGGTAGGACAGTCCACAGCTGGTGTGTGTGTGTGTGTGTGTGTACGCAGAGGTGCACACTGCAGTTACTGTATGACGGGGGAAGAGAAAGGGACAGGTGTGTGTGTTGACTGACTTGGCAGCGTTGGCTCCGTGCTTCAGGAGGGCAGTGATGATGAGCTCATGTCCATAGCGGGCTGCGATGTGGAGGGCAGAGTTTCTGCTACTGTCTTCACAGTCAATCTCTGCTCCTACACACACACACGTATTAACAAGATATTCTAGTAGTTCAGCACATAAAGAGTTGCAGCGGTCGATGCCCAACAAGCCTAGCATACCTGTAAGCATCCTTGACCAACATGCCTAATACCTATCTGCTTCTAAATAATTGTATTTGTACTCACTGTAAGTCATTTTGTATAAAAGCATGTTCTATCAGTGCTTTTCAAATGTCTATGTAACCTAGGGGTACATGGAGGAATTACAGGGGGAACCTGACAGTTTTGTGTACAAATACGGTACTAGTAGCCAACTATTTATATTTAGAACTATATATTTTGGACTATGTATTTTGCAGGTTGGATGAACCATTGACATTAAATCCTATACTTATATATAGATTTTCTCTTCTATAGTTATACTGAAACTGGGCTGTAGTCCGGTAAAAGTGTGTAAAATAATTCAATTTGGCGGTACATACGCCAAAAAGTTTGAGAAACACCACGCTAAATTATCCAATTGTACAACGTCAAGGCCATGCAGACAGATTTTCCGCATTGTCTGTTAAATTCACAGTAGCACCTCTAAAAATACTGCAATTGAAGCATAAAAGGCTACTCTCCACTCCTAGTGGCTTCTTAAACAGACATGAATGATTCATGCTTATAGAAAGAAATGCAGCTCTCACCATTTTGGATGAGGGCTTGAGCACGGGAAAACCTGCCATGGGTGGCTGCCATGTGGAGAGGAGTCTTCCCATCTTTACTCTGGACACACAGCCAATGAGAAAAGAGACAGAACATGATCTGGTTTAAGGTTTCCAGAGACTAGACCCATGCTTCACTGTGATGGCTGCAACAGAAGCCATCTAACACCCCCCTCTTAGGAGACCAGAACCTCCCAGAAACATACTGAACAGCTTGTAGCCACAAGCATTCCCCCTCCCCCATTTTCCATATGGCCTGGCATCTTCAGGCAGCTTGGACCTCATACCAGCTCCCACTGCATATGTTAGTACGTCATTCCTTGTTGTGCTTAGTCACTGCTACAAAGCAAGAAATGAGCTTTATCTGTAGCAGAGTTGGTCGTTTCCACACACATGTAACTGTACTGTCATTTGTTGCTTTTGTGTGTGCGGAAAGTAGCAGCCAAGTAGTAGCTAAGTGAATGTGTGTGTGCCATGTTCATATCAGACACTTCCTATACCCACTCTCATGTTGATATATGCTCCGTTAGACAACAGCATCTCCTGACACAGCGCCCCCTGGCGGGAAGAGGAGGCAAAGTGAAGTGCAGACAAGCCCCTCTCGTTCACCTGACGCAGCATAATGAATAAAACAGTTAGCGAGTGCGTGCGCACAAACATACACACCATCGCCGGCAGATAACACGCTGTCTCACTCACACACACACACACCTGGTTGACACTGGCCCCTGCATCGATGAGCTCACTGACCACCACATCCTGTCCGTTGTAGCAGGCCACATGGAGCGGGCTGTTGCCATAAGCATTGCCCTCGTTCACCTACACCAAGAGGGGGCCGTGTTAGTACCGCGGCCGACACTATTGCAGGCTAACAGCAATCGCTAGCCCTAAAACCACCCATACATGGACCGAATAGAAACAATGGTCTGGGGTTCTAGCCAGCTAACATGAACATATACATATATGAAAATGGTTTCCAATAGGGTGTATGCATGTGTGTGTATGTGTTAAATGCATTGTGTATGCACCACAGCTAGACACCGGGAGTGTGTGTGTGCTCTGACCTGGACCCCCAGGCCCAGCAGGTAGTGCACGGTGCTGCCCATGCCGCTGGAGGCGGCAGCGTGGAGGGGGGTGTAGCCCTTCTTGTCCTTGCAGTCCACCTCCGCCCCACTGGCCACCAGCATCTGCACCACCCCCACGTGACCTGCGGTGGAGGGGGAGGCGTGAGGCGGAGGAGGTAGTGGGGTGGCGTGGTGATGGGGGGGAAGGAGGGGGGGACCATGCCTTACCCATGTATGCGGCCCAGTGGATAGATCGCCTGTCCTTCTTGTCAAAGGCGTTGATGTTGGCACCTCTGGACAGCAGCAGCTTCACCATCTGACACACAGGTCAGGAGGGAAGACAGGTTAATAGGCTAGCTTAGAGAGAGAGAGAGAGAGAGAGAGAGAGAGGTTAGGCTAGGCTAGGGACAGAGAGAGAGAGCCTGCCCTATACACCAATCTCATATTTCTTTTTTTTATCTTTATATATTTAAAATGTATCTACTATTTTTTCCTATTTTGTTGCTGCTGTTGTTATCCATACTATTATTTTGTTGTTCCTAATATCTTCACCACTTACGTTATGAAAGGTGATTAGGCTAGGTTGGGTTAGAGAGGGAGACCAACCTCCAAATGGCCACTGAAGGCGGCGTGATGCAGTGCCGTGCGCCCTGCCCTGTCGGACACATTGACGTTGCTTAGCAACGGAAGCAGGGCCTCTGCGCAGCGAATGGCCTTGTTGCTAGCGGCAACATGAAGCGGCGTTTGCCAGTTCTTGTCTCGGGCATTAACGTCAGCGCTGTGCTTTAGTAGCACCGACACTGCGTCCTGGGTGGAGACACAGAAGAAGGGTCAGGGCAGGCGTTTACAAATTCAATGGGCTTCATGCAAAACTTTTCATTTGTTTTCTTACAGCACTCTTATTAGAAAGACAACAGCAACTCGCTACTGAATAGTGTCAGTGTGATTAAGCAGTTTAACTCTTTAGGCTTATACTGGAATGACTCATGAAATTATTTCGTGACTGATGTAAAAATCTAGTAAATTTTAGGAAATTGCATTATTTAAAAGGACGTCTCACTGCATACCCGTAGTTCTTACATGAGACCCATTGACTTATTACTAGTTACAGATTTAAAGCACAGTCACAGGAAAGTATCTCATCATTATGCGTGTATACTGTTACCTCACTGCAAGAGGCGACAGCTCGATGAAGAGGAGTTAACCACTTGTTATCTTTGGCATTGACTCTGGCTCCTTGTGGGGGATAGAGATATATATA
>JAODUG010045400.1:0-16399 GCA_027564795.1 Aphredoderus sayanus | reverse complement strand
GAGAGGGAGAGAGAGAGAGAGAGAGAGAGAGAGAGAGAGAGAGAGAGAGAGCGAGGAGAAACTTGATTTTCACACCAACATACCCAAAAGCAAAACCCACCTGCAGCACAGCTTTCAAGCAGCCATTGGCTGCCTGAAGGACAGGCCCACAAGGCTTTACTTTACAAAATAATCTTTTCATGGATACACTTTGTAGGCTTCCAGAGCCTCTACTACAGACTGCATCGCTGTCCCTGCTTCTGAGAAAATGAAGGTCTACCTTCCCTGAAAAGTAGTTGTCACCATGGAAACCACCGTTATGCAGCTTGTTCAACAATAGCCACTAAATCAAAGAAGCTGTCTGATGGAATTCGATTGTAGGCTCTCTGTATACCAGTCGTGAAGTAGGAACATTATTTCGGGCCAAGCCACAGCAGGGAAATGCGTAGGTCTACAGGAGCCTCAATTTCATACAATATTTTAACTTTGCTATTCATACTCTTGAACAATTTTTTTTTACAGTATGTGCTGATAGCTAAAAGAAAAACTATATTGGTTTTTGAAAAGGATATATATATATTAAATGTTGGTAAATACCATTAATGATTGTACTCTTTTGTATTCCAAATATATTATGCATTAACATATGAGTAGAACAATGATGAAAGAACAAATGAAAGTACAAGAGGATAATAATGCATTTTTAAGTATTATATATATAAGTATAAGAAATCTACTATTTACTAATGGGTAATACTGCTTCTCAGCAGATGCTGTTATACAAGTAAAGATGATGACCAGACGTGTTTTGATTAACAGCTAAGAGGAATAATAAATGTGTTGTTAAACTATTTAGTGCACAAGAAAATAACTAGGTACTTTTCTATGACAGTGGTGCAAGAGTAGGTAAGAAAGATGTGTTCTGCTCATCTTCTCTTAATCCTCGGTGGATTGTGGCCAAGTGTTGGCCAAATGTATCCATTATTTTCTGTTGTTTCATAATGTCAGGAATATGTTTCTGTTAACTGGTTTAAACAGACCATATGTTGACCACTCCACATGGGTCATGTGAACTTACAAGTTATATGCAGAGGTATTATTATTCAGCATTATATGATTTATTGCATTATAGCCCTCCTGTGCAAGAAAATCGAAGTCAACATTATTGCTATTGCCAAAAAGTTTAGAAAAGGAAATTATTTTAATGTTGATCTGATGGGTTATATAGAAAAACAAATAACTGCAGTAGGTAAGTACCTCCACAAAGCCATTCATTTTTTGTATGATTTATTCAGGTTAATAAATTAACACTCTTTGGTGAGTGTCTGAAATTACCCTTGAAGTTGAAACCAGTTACACAAAAACTCTGGTTTGGTTTGAAATTCCAAAAGTGCATTTACCTCCGATTACTCACGTCGCTCTTCAAACAACCAGCACTGAGCTGACGCAATAATTTTGGGATATGAGGGCTGTGGCGGTGTGTACCTCAAAATTTAGCATTTGTATATATAATACTTGCATTTTCTTGCCATACTAAAATAACTCAAAATATTGACTAATTCAGTCCAGAAATTTATTATTAGTTTCATACAGTTTTAGACTGTAAGCATTTGGCCTGCTAACAATAATTATTACAACCTTTTGATGAAACCAGTTTGTCAGAGTTTGTTTTTCGGTACACAGAAGAAAAATGTACATTGAGAATAAGAGAATGACAATTTCAGTATGCTACTGTATTGAATACTGTTACGGTTAAATGCATTTTGAGATGGTAAGTTTCCATTCTTCAATAGATTTAGTTCTACAATTATATTGTACACAGTATGTTTTTGTGACCTGTACTTGAAATTCCTTTCCTTAGTTCCTTAGTATAATACAATATATGCATGATATAAGACATACATAAACAAAGATCCCTCTAAGCCAATTGATTTGTTTACCTCAGGTTTATAATGTACGATAGTATATTCCAGGATAATGTCAGTCACAATACTTAAGTTAAAATCAGTTTGTCAACAAATATTAATAAAATAATATAAAGATTTTTTTTAGATCAGACTTCGTTTTAAACTTAGAAAAATCTTTTCTAACCGTCATATCTATTATACAATGTTTTCATTCTAATTCACATTATACAACTTTATGTTTTGTCACATGCTACATACTGTAATCATGATGATACAAATACAATCCCCATTAATTTTAAGTCATACTGTAACTTGCTCTAATATAATGGATACACTTATATTCTGTCTTTATAGAAATTGTACACCTCATCCAATGTCGCTCTGTCCTTATCAATATAAACATCAAGGTACTGGTGCAAGTTTTAGAACGGACACAGTAAGGCTGGTTTCCTGTATCATTGCTTCTTTTTTATTATTATAAAAATGATGGTTTGTTAAAACAATTGACATTGTATATGTGCATACTCTGTTTTAGTTTTTAGTGTGTAATATGTAATGGGGCTATGACGCGTGGTCCAATAGCAAATGTAAATACTGATGCGTGCATAAATGTCACTGAACTGACTGTTAGTATAGACTGTATACATTTGTTTCCTATTACTCAGTCATTTTTAGTATTCACATGAATAAAAGAGCACACAACATATACTGTAGCAGTGTCATTAAAACACTACAGACAATATTGTAGCATAGATTGTAGGGTCTTTATGAGCGTTTGGGTTATACTGTACAGTGCTGTGTGTATAGTGAAGGATGATGCTCTCTTTGTAAATTTAATAATCCTGAGTCGTGCTTTTCCCATGTACTTTTTTCACCCAGTTTGGATACAAAGCCAGAGCTTATATTTACTTTAATCAATCAGCTGTGCTAAAAAATGCTTTGATAAATACATTTAATTCTGTTTTCCTAAACAATTTTATTTAGTTTTAATAAAACATTTCCTCATATTGCAACAGTAAAAGTTATAGGGGCTTGAAAAAAAGTATTAGCCAACAATAAATTCCCATTTGCCCAATTTATCTGAAAACGTCATTAAGTTGTAATGCGGGTACAACGATGAACACATAGCTAAACACTGATGTTTTGCTTCATTCTCCAAAAGCATTCTGTTGGCAGGTTCTTCTTCAAGTCAAAGCAGTGTGTAGTGTCCTCAGATACTGACACAGGGGAATGGAGCAGACACAATGGATAACATGAGAAGCCTTACACAGTTATTGAAGTCGGAGAGAAAGAGTGGAGGTGCTCTGTTGCAGGGGCACTGAGGAACATAAAGCCTGTGGTCCTGGTGGATCTGTACAAGGAGGCTGGCCCGCATGCATCCTGCACACAACAGGATATTGACCAAGGCTCCGGTAATCATGCTGTTAAAACAGCCAGACGACTGTGATGTACAAAGCGGCAGAACGAATCAAACAGGGAAATATTACCCGAAGGTTAATGTTTCAGTCTTTGTGTAAACACCCTGTGAGCAGAACATGAATGTTAAACAACACTTTTATGAAGAATTCATACGGTTCTTGTCAAATATAGCGGGTGCCATTTTCTCCTGTCTGTCCATCTGCTGCAATAGACTTTGTCTACAGCTTGGTGCTCGGCAGAGAGGGATTATTCCATTGGGGTGGTGGCAATAGGGCTGAGCGTGGGGGTAGGCAGGTCCCCTATAGGACACATGGGGGCGATGGCTTTGTGGCTGTAGTACTCCACAACTTGCTTTGGCACCTCTGCTAGAACACACTTGGCCAGGGCTGCAGGCGAAGCCTGACTCAAAGACAGAGTTGAATTTAGACATTTGTGAATAGAAAATATCTTTGAGTCTACAAAAAAGATTCTAGGATATACAATTCTGAAATATATTAATCCTAAAACATCTTAGAAAATATAAAACACATAATGGACATAATCCCTTTCACATATCAGAGCTTCAGTCTGATATGTGTAGCCAACGCAAACAAACATTGCATTTGGCAATCATGAAATCTTATACTACGTGAGTCAATATTCAGAGTTCCGTCTACTTTTTCCTGATCCGCTTCCAGCCTGTGCTACCCATCTGTAGCATTAGCACAGCCAACAAAAGCTGTGTGAAAACACAGTCTGTGGTTCATTCTACTCCTTACAGGGCTGTAGAAGCAAAATAGCAAGAAAAATACGACGAGCGCTAACAGCTTTGAGCGTTGAGTATAACTATGAATTTAAAATAGAGAAAGAATACATGCTGACCGTTTTGAAGTCTCTGAAGGGAACAAACTGCACAATGTCTCTCAAGACAGGCTCTCCCTTTGGAGAGCGCAGGACTCCATCATCTCCATCCAGGATCTGCATGTCTGTGAAGTCTGCATTGCCCACGCCAACAATGATGATGGACAGAGGCTGGTAGGAGGCTCGCACGATCGCTTCACGTGTGTCCGCCATGTCGGTCACGACACCGTCCGTCAAGATGAGGAGGATATGGTATCGCTGCAAAAGGGGGGAGGAGTTTTAGCTAAGAGTTCGTACAGTCTTGGTATTGTATCTTTGTCTAGCATGCAGTTTCGGAATTTGGGTTGCTTCCGTGTGTAAGTGTATGTAGGTGTTTTGACATATAGTAAGGTTTGACACTAAGGGTTAGGGATAAAAATAAAATAATACACAATGTATTTTGGTATTTTTTGTATTTGTTGTTGTTTTGTGTGATGTTTCGGTGATATTCTTTATAAAACAACACATACAGTGAAAACTGTTCTGAATATAAATATAAAGCACATGCAGTTGAAAATAATAAGTTCAGGTAGTACAGAAAGAGACCCAGAGTAGATATATGGAGTGACCAACAACCACTGGTCTCTATCCAATTGTACACTACATTTCAAGTGTGTCCAGCCTGACTAACACATTATTTCACATGATATTGTGAAAACACTAAAATAATAAATATTTATTTGTTCTGCAATTTGTTCTGTTACTTCTTCTGTGCCATGGGGTGTCATTCGTGTAAACAGTGAGGTGAACTAGATACTGCTCACACAGGGAAACCTAGTAGGAGGGCCAGGGCTAAACCTGTATTACACCCACCCACGTTACCCCAATGAAGAATAAAGGGACACTCACAGATGCATCTTTAATGTTCCCATTGCCTGCTGCAAGTTTGCCTATCCTGCTGATGATGGGAGAAACATTCGTTGGGCCGTAGAGTTGAATTTTAGGAAGGCAGTTCTGATACGCTTCAACCACCCCTTGGATCTCTAGTCAATGACAGCATAGAGAAAGGGTAAGTATAAGGCAATTTTCCACTGCAGGAACCTGTGGGATGTTTTCGGGGGGAAAGGCTACACCTTTAGGCAGTTTTCCACTGCAGGAAGCAGCTCTGTAGGAACTTTCAGGGCTGTTTACAGGGGCAAAAGAAATACCTACTACGGGTTAGTATTTCTGATCGGCCCTGACAAACTGCTGGGTGGGGTCTCATTCTGGGCATCTAAAAATACTTCTTTCCAGTGAATCTCTTAACCCTCCCGCTGTCCTCGGGTTTCAAACACACTACATACGTGCGCCAGCAGATGGCGCCAACCACAGCACGTCATATGTCTGTGCTGCGGTTGGCACCTTCTGCTGGTGCAACAAGGTAGTGCGTTGGGTCAGTTTCACCAGGTGGATAGCGAGAGGGTTAATTACACCAATATCGTGCATGTTAATGTTTGTGCTGATAGAAAAACTAGTCCCGAAAGTATTATGAAATATTGGAAAGGAAAGAGTGATGAGGAGAGTGAAATTGTAGTGTTGGATAATGTTCAAGCCACGTAACATTTATTTTCAGCAACTCTTTAAATTACACCAGCATTTTTAAGATCGCTAATAATTACATAGCCGATCCGCTTTTCTGAGACGCGTTCCCAAGAGAACAGAGTTGTGTTAGCGTATGTTGATATGCTAACACAAAAAAGATCAACTTATCAACCATATATAGGTTCTCTCTGTATCAATGTCTATTTCCGATTTTTTGATGTGCTCTAAATTTATACCGCAGTTAGCTGTCGCAAGTTACGTCAACTAGTGAGACCAGTCCAGAGGATCTTACACCCAGGGGGCCGTTCCTGTAAACATTGGCCCACCCTGAGAAGTTCCCCAAGTTTCTACAGTGGAAAAGTGCTTATATACGAAACATCTATATATAGAGACATTTCTCAGGGAAGGTAGAGGTGGATCTGTAATAACTGTTGTTCTGGTTTCTGTGTTTTGCTTTGATCTCCAGTTGCCAATTTATTTCTCTAGAGCAATACATAATTCATTTTCACCTGGGCTTTGTGAAAATTATATGACATTCTTTTATCAGAAATTATATTAGTTTCTATGTAGAATGTTAACTTAGTGTTGCCTATGCTATCATTAGCATAGAGATAGACTTTGCAATTGTTTCATTTGAAGCCAATATTATCAGGTCTCTACATTGCCTACAAAGCATAAACTGGCAAAAGGCATTGTCTCTCGTTTCATGGTTAATGTTTGCAACATGACAGGCAAAATGATAGGGAAAACTTCAAAATGTTACCTTCACATTCATCATCCTCTGGATTGAAATTAATGGCAAAGTCATGAGACACCTGTGAGGGGAGGTTATGTGGTGGTCAAACACTGTAATGATATAATACATGTATCATATATTGGAATCCAATGGTGAATATGGTGTTAAAATAATGGTCCAATTTACTAAAATATACTGGATGTTCTACTCACTTTATTTAAACAATTGAATATTTCAAAGTGGAATTAAATTCTAAACATTTCACCTCATAATTCGGTGGAATTCGTGCACCAAATCCCAGGGCAGAAAACCTTTTGTCACTGAAATGCAAAACAAATCAGTTATACATGTGGTAGTGCACACAGTTCAATCTAGGGATACTTTCTGCATTGATCATATATACGTTAATGATTAATTATTCATATGTTCACACCTTGAATTTGTTATCTGCTTCGCATACAATTCAACATAATCTGACTAAACCGATAGAAAACCATGAATACTACTACAGTATCGTAGAAGATAAATAGTCTAATCACAAGGAAATTAAAGATCTTTCTTTTGACCTGATGACCTGGAGATACAGAGGAATCAATTATAAATAGTATCTGAGAGATAGTCAACGTTAGATAGTCACTACTCAGATGAGAGAATAGACGAGTCAGTGTGACACTGCAACAGGTGTGAGGATATGCATTTGGCCAATTTTGTACCTCAGATTTGCATTCAAACACAATGACCAAAGCTGCATAGGCTGACAATATATTCCACAATCAAGGTGTTAATGGTTAATGCAACTAAACTGTTACATCTTGCCAGGGCATATACATGTACAATAAAATATCCTTCACAAAAAGGGAGGTGTAAAAATACTTAAGGAATTGTTATAATTATACTTTCTCACATTAATTTCACTAGCATCCCACCTCGATGATAGTATATTCTCACAGTCACATCTCTTCCTGATTAGCTGTCATTAGCTGTTTTGAGGGAAAAGGACAGCATTTCTTGTAGAGTTTAAATCAGAAGAAGTTCTAATAGCATTACAAAGATGTGGGAGTAAATGGTACCTACAGTACTGCATTGCCTACCTGTACTGCATTTGTTTACCAGCAAAGTAAAAGGCTAAACTGTGGGCTGCTATGGAACAGTGGATGCGAGTGTTGTAAAGGGGAAGTGTGAAAATACAAACAGTATACATTATTATTACATTATAGTTACAGTATTCTGAAAGAATTAATCATACTGTAACCTGTTTATCTCTTTGAGACCATGGGACTGTTTGCTGGATTGTGTATTTTAAGTGGATGACAAATTGGACAGGCATTGGATTACCTATTGATGTACTGTGAACAAATGGACTGGTAACTGATTATTAGATGTCATATGGGCCCTGTCTTCTCCTGCTTGACTCTTATGTGACTGTAGCCAGCACAACAGACTTGACATTGGACTCCTCCTTCCCCACCATCTGAACTGTAACATTTTGACAATGGCCCAGCTGCCTGGAGATTACAAGATTTCTGATGATATAGTGTTGAGTAGTTTTTCATTTACTTTTTCATTTAATGTATTACTTTGGCATTTGACACAATACACATAAATACTGTACACACCACACATTTGGTCTACTCACTGCATTGCTTTAATAACCTGACATGCCAGATGGTTGATACACACACTACCATATATTGTTCTATGCACACAACCATCTGGGGTGCCGCCCATCAAAACTGTTTTGAAAACGGCAAGCACTTGGTAATACAGCAACACCTGGCAGGTGATTAGGCGAACCATCTGTCTATCTGTAGGAGCCACCATTGTTGTTTTTGAGTCACACCTAAACCACACCCGTAGCTACCAGTACGCCGTTGACTGGTCATACACTACATTTACCAGACAGAATTGAAAGGATTGCTTGACTCCCCAGCCATTCTTAAGTCAAACTGAAGCACTGAAGAGGCTAGTGCTTTGATGCACCTTGTGCAATAGATTCTCTGTAAATATGCTATTTGTTTTCTACCTGCAATTATATTATAAAATGTACGCTAAGATCGACTAGCAAAAGTACTGCTATCCAGCCTAATGGAGGATAAATATCAGCATGCCTGCAGAAGTTAATTCTAATGGAGTCATATGACACAACAGGGGAGCAGAGCGTACCCTATTAAGTGGGTGTAACTGGACCCTGTGAAAGTCTGTCCAGCAAGCCTGATCAGTACTTGTGATCAGGCCAAGTGCAGCTGAGGAATGAGGCCATTGTTTTGGCACTACAAATCTTGTATTAAACAATTAGCTTAATTAAATAGATACATGGTAATGTGGTGTATGGTGGCAATGTAATATTCACTCTCAAAGCAATCTATACTGTACTGCTACCAGACAAAAATGTGTGACTAGATGAAGACCCTGTGTGTTTTGTTGTCCCAAACCACAGTGCTCAGTCATAATGGTTGGAGTGCAGGTTGAGTCATTGTTTTACAAGGTCAAAACATTTAACAGTAAACTAAAGTGCATAGCACCAGTACAAAGTAAAGAAATATGTTTGAGGAGAGGAGAGAGAACCCCATGATAAACTATTGGATAACAGTTGCAAAGGATAACAAAATATATCTACAGCTGTATATCAAACCTAAATATCTTTTGATGAGCAACAGATTTAGGTACATGTGCATACATATTTTTCTCTGGCATTGCACTAAAATCAGAGTTGTGTTGCTTCTTATCAATCATAACTGTGATTCTGTCTCCAGATATATTTAGCTGTATACTTTGCCAGTTATCAGGCCATTTTCATACTTTTCGGACAGAGGGGCATTTGTTTTATTTAGGACTGGATTGGATAGGATTGGAATAGAATCACCCTATAAACAATTTTGTTTTTCACTAATACTATTTCATTAACTTCATGAGAAAGGATTTGCTGTGGGTGGGAATAACTCGCCTAATGTAGAATTTTGGCACAGGAAATCAAAATGAGAGAAAATGTAACAAATCATTCAATGATGTTAGCCAGTGTTTGGCTAATTATTGCATTCAACATGTCTGTACCAGCTAGAAATATAAGGGAAATTGGCCAAATTTATAAAATATTGAATCATAAATATTAAATTTAACTGATTTAAACACATTAAACAGAAATGTACATAGGATTTTTACCAGTCTAGCTAATCCATGTCCCAGTGATGTCGCCAGGCATATTTTAGGGGGGCTTTAGTAACTAGACTAGGTAGGCTACAATTAGATGGCCAGCAATGTGTGGGCCTGTGTAAATAGGTGTGCCCTGTTAGCATGCCAGCAGGCATGCCAAGTCTTCACTACCATGCTGATCAGCCGTAGCTTTCAGCTACACACACACAAACACACACTCTCTCTCTCTTTCTCTCTCCAAAGTAAGTTAGTCCAAAAAGTATTGGCTGGCTTAGTGCCAGCACTAAGCCCCCTTCCCCAGAGTTCCTTGTTTTCAGTGCGATATTAATGTTGGATTTAAGTTGCATATTTGTTTGCACTTTAATGTTGTGGCCTTGTAAGTTACAGTATGTTGGGTAACAGTCATTTTTGTTTGTATAGTATTAGTAATACTAACTTATGGTTTGAATATAAATTGTGCTATTACAAATAGTCCCACATTGGACAACTTGGTTTTCTATTGCGATCTTGTGAACTTCAGCATTATTTGCTCGCACACATTTTTCCTGCATGCTACGTTATTTTGGTTCTAGACAATTCTGTGTTTTGCTGATGTTGGAGGGAGAGGAACAAAAGAGTGAACTTATTTGAATTATCTTTGAATTATTAGAGTTCTCAGAGAAATCAAACAAACTACACAGTGACTATGGGGGCTTCAAAATAATCCTGGGGGACCATGCCCCCAGACCCCCTAGTAGAGGCTTAGCCCCCCTATAAATGAATCTCTAGTGACGTCCATATGCATGTACCATGCATTGTGAATTTGCATTAAGGTGCACGGTGCCTATTTTTCCCCTTTCTCATCACATGTGAGGAGGTATGGAAAGCCCACTGTTGTGATGTGTCAGATATAATGGCCCTCTCAGCAGGGTAAATGAGCCTCGGCCCACACAGACAAGAGCTGGCCTCTCTTTGTACCGCTCCTCTGTGAGGACTCTAAAATCCCACATCACCTGATATTCATCACAACAAGCGTGCCCACGTTTTGCACCTCAAACGGCGTTACTTAGAACAGTGAATGACTGCTCACGCTTGCATTTCCTGCACCACCAGAGCTATGTTTATACATAATGTACAGTATATGAAGCATGTCTGTAAAGCATGTAAACACCAATCAATGTGTTAACTGACAAAATGCCTGTTTCTGTTCATTTATATTCAATAGGAAGATTTGTATACCTCAAGAGTCAGAGGGGGTTGTTTCTTGTTAATCCTCATTTGGCTCAGTTCTGGCAAATTATAGAAGAATAAATCATTTTATACTAATTACCAAGTTCCACTAAAACCGCTCCAACCAACCCCCAAACATCCATCAATTGTTTCATCAAGAACTGGTATGTACACAGTATTTGTAGGCTCCCTGTGACTACTTTTGATTCCACACCCTGCTGCTGTTTCCTCATTCACTATGCCTCTACATTTGCTTTAACTCCCTGCATTCATATATGCATCTGCTCATCTGCAGCTCAGGCTAATGAGCCCTTGCTATAGCAAAGCAGGAGAACTGGTGCTGCACGAGTCAATGAGAGTAGTGCTTTATGATTATGACATCCACCGGAGAGAGCATATGCTACCATAGTTGCCACAGAGCAACATAACATTTGTGCTTTAAAAACGAATTATAAACACATTGTACTTATTTCTATACCTATATCAGTTACACCAAATATAATGTACATTGTATCTGTTTGTACTGTAGCTGCATAGTCATGAGGTTTCATAAAAACGTCATTAATAGAAGCAGTGGCAGGCATTTTGTATACTGATATAGCAGGAAAAAACCCTTGTAGTCATTAAAAACAGTGACAGTGACATTTTAATAGGATAGCCGGACCCTAAAAAGTATAATTGAGAGGTGTGAAAATATCAAACCTGTCATAATCCTGACAGATCTCTCCCACTGCTATCAGAGCCTTCAGGTATTCGTTAGGCTGGTATGGGTTAATATAGTGCAAGGAGCAGCTGTTCCTGGGGTCTCCATTGGAGGCTGTGAAGTCAATGGCAACCTGATGGGGACAAAATACATCAAACAGTACAGTATGTGACCATATCACAAGTAGAAAAAGATCAATCATGTTTCAAACAAATCGCCATTAACATTGTTATTAATACAGTTGAGTATAATATTTAGAGTAATACAGATTTTACAAATGTATTAATGACTGAAGATAATGAACATGTTGACTGCTTCATTAATATTCAATGAATGTCTGAAACTGCCCTAAAATGAATTCATATTTATTCACACTTTAAAATGGTAAATGTGTAGTTTATACTGTTTGTCTACTGTCTGCCAAAATATAAAATGTGGCTGTCTAAGGCATCAATTAGTGGTGCAGATGAATGGCATAAATAAAATGAAAATGGGATTGCAAACATCTAAGATACTGTATGCAAATCACTTATGCTAATTCACAGATGTTAGGTTTTAACACACAATCTCCAATATTTTTCATCCGTAGATATCATACCCTACATCAATATCATTTAGATGCAGCCGCAACTAAACTGTACTTACTCCACTTCCACCCAAGCCCACTTGGCATTTTACGACCTACTCAGTAAGATAATGATGTCACTTTTAAAAGGATGTCTGGACTAATTACACTTTTACAGTTTATGTAAGGTATTGGATATAAATATAAATGTAGTTATCCGTTCTGTAACTTATTATCAGTGCAGCCTTATTATTTGTGTGTACTGTATGTGTGTGTGTGTGTGTATGTGTGTGTGTGTGTGCATGTGTGTGTGTGCGTGTGAAATGACAGCATTATTAAAACAACACAAGCTATCTGTGTATTGCTGTGGGCACACTGTATCTCTATGTTGAGATCCAATTAATGAAATAAGTCTGTTATGGTATTCCCACTCTGGAGTTGAAGCTGGAGGGATGTTAATATTACCTCTAATATCACATGAAGCAGAAAGGTGGTATTTTTGAAACATAACGAATATAGTGAACTATTATGTATACAAGTTACAGTAGGTTACATTCTATATATAATTGTGAGATAATTGTGTCATCTGCGGTTTAACTTGCTAGGAGCAGAGAGCAGCGACATTGTGACAGCCAGGGAGCAATTCCAGTTCTAATCCAAGTGCCTTGCTCAAGGACACATGTGTGTATGGTGTGCCAGAGTACTACATAATGAATAATAATAATAATAATAATAATAATAATAATAATAATAATAATAATAATACAAATATTTTATGCAGCGGTACAACCTCTGCAAAAAAGGTCTGTTTCTACACCCACATAGATCTAAGCAGCTACTGCACCAACACCCACATTGCAGCTGCAATAAGGTATCACATCCACCACAGCAGTCCCCATGGTTATTCATTGCTTCATTATTCCAGTCAGAGAGGGAGCGGAAGCACCATGGAGAGCAAACCAAAGGGCCAGAGTTGGAGAAAGATATGAATTAATTCCAAGGAAATGACCCCAACAAGCAAAACCATGGAACCCATGGAATCATACCATCAGGGGGATGAAAAACACTTGAATTCTGAATTTACATACTGTTCTGTAGGCTGCCACTGGACCGTAATAGTCACTATAATCTTGATAAGCAATAGCAGACACACTTTCGTATGCAAGAATGTGAGTGTTCTGGCTGACTCATACAGCAATTGAGGTCAACTGTTGCTATAGCTTTTGAATGATAGTGCGTGTGTTAGTTTAGAGAGCCTGTGTGTTTTACCGTAAAGTGAATCTGGCAGCCACCCATGATATAGTCTAAGAAGGAATACACTCTGTGGAGCTGTAAGGAAAAAAAACAAATGGTTGCTGCAGGTTCCTTGAAAAGCTGACTATTTTACGTAGTGGACAGATATATACCTTAAGGTCACTGAGGATGACAACTCCAGAGTTTTTGTAATTTTTCTTCTTCTGTTTGTACTTTGGATTCACACAATCCCACGAGACCTTCAAAACACAAGTTTGACAAAAGACAGACACATCATTGTGACATATTGATGAAATTGTTGCTGCACTGGGCACCACACTGCCATTCTCTGACCTGGTTTCCACTGGAGATCTTCTGCATTTCCCTGAAGGTGGCGTAGAACTCACCAATGAAGTCATGCTTTCCCCTGGAGTCATAATCCCATACTAGGCACTGGGATACAGACAAATACAGACTCTGGTTGAATGTGTTAATTTACACCTCTGAACCAATGTTTGTCTGTGATTATGTCTAGTTTCCTTTACACAAGCTATATATACCTTAAACATTGATATTTTTAGATTTTGGTCTGGGTTTCTAATTTCCTATAAAAACCAGACTGGTCTATTTGTTTGACCGTGGGCAGGTTGCGTTTCGAATTCCCAGTCTAACTACTCACTATGCACAGCCACAGATTTCCCCAGGTCTCTCACCTTGAGCTTCCTGTCCTCATCACAGCTGCACAAGGATATGAGGGATACTTTAAAAGGCTCCCACACTGGGTTCAGGTTGTTTTTAATCACCTGTTAAAATCAGGCAACATTTGAATGGTCAAACATACATTGAGTTTTATAGCATAGGTTCATTTATTTTCAAATCAGACAGTATCAAGCAGTCTTCTGTAGTTTTGTGTATCTCTATTCCACTATTATCTCTAATCTGGAAATACATTATATTCACACTTTAACAGGAAATTCATTAAGCCTTAAAAACTGTGATAGATCTGACTTTCAAAATAGAAAATTTATAGTATGTACGTAGATGTACCACGTATCTTGATGTATTTTAAAATTTTCAGAACTTGTTTTGCAGTCATAAATCACAAAGATTTCTAATCTTAAACACAGCAGGCACAATAAAAGAAACATCCCTGTAGAATAAGATGAAGACTGTTGTTTTATAGAACATGTTGCTGTATTGCACATTCTCTATTTAAAAAAAATATTTATCATATTATTTAAACCTTAAAGGTGGGGTAAGTTGATTGTTGATATTTTAAACACCCCTCCCGTCAATGCCATCAGGTTCTCTCTCAGAAGCTCTGAGATAGTGTTGTGTCTGCACCATTTCATTTTGTGTTCTCATTTACAGAGCATGGGCTGTGTAGAAACACCATGCTTTTTTCAGCGCGCACACAGAATGTACAGCTAGTATTATCTGTCTATTGTCTTACAATAGCTGACTCCACCTTAAATGTTATCCCTGTTGAACGGCATTGTAAGACCAGTGCCAAGACGCAGTTGAAGTTTCCCAACACTAAAGTATGTAAAATAATGCTATGCACGTCTATGGGTGACAGGAAATTACATTTTAATAAGGTCTGGCTTGAGAAATACCAAACCAATTTAAAAGATCCAGAGAAAGTGTACGTGTTTTACCTCAGTTCTGTGGACAAGCTGTTCGGTGTCATCGTCATTTATTCTATATATTTCCAAAAATGGATCTGACTTACTAAAGAGATCCTGTAGAAAGGTAAAGGACAGAGAAATAAAAAATAAACATGTTGTGTTCTTCAAATCTTTGTTCAGTAACAAACGCAACAGATTCATATAGAGCATAAGAATAATGAATGTGACTGGTAATGTTACACAGCTTGTCTATTTTACATTTGCCCCCTTTGTTCATGGCCATAACAAATCAATTGATGAAAACGATCTGAAACTGTCATTTTAACATGGTGTCTCAAATACAGTATCTGGGAGAAGAGCAGCCACTGATTGTTATGTCAATTGATTCTTCAGGGCATGAAATTCATGATTACTGTGTGTGTGGGGGGGAGGGAGGAAGGGGGGGAGGTTTGGGCGGGTGCACAGAGGAGCGAATTAATACCACATTTCTCGCCACATTAGCCAGATAGAGCTCCACAGGGACATGAAAGAGGTAGCATCCACTTTTTGTTGTTATGGCAACCACTAGCTGGTGGTGTTAGCACAAACATCGGTGTACATCGCATCAAAAACAGTAGTGTCAGAATTTCCATAGATCATCGTCTAGAATTAGTATGAAACATGTTACTGCACAAATGCACTGTGTTAGATGAACTGTTCTAATTCTAATTGTTGTTCACTGTTAGGATCTGCAAAACTATGTATGTAAGTAAATAATACGGTGGATACATTAACATAAAATCTGACAGTGTAATGGGTTCCTTAAAGTCTTCACAGTGCCAGACAGATTCGTATTTTGATAGTAGGGTAGTAATTAATCTGTCTGAACAGTTGACATTCACCATGTATCGTTCAACTTCTAACCCATTAACCCAATATTTCTTTCTTTTCACCCTATTATTTTAACCTTTCTCTTATACATGTATGTACTGTATGCAAGGGTGAGCATTCGTGCATCACATAGACCCATGGGTACACAGGTTTTTATTTCAGCTAAACATTACCCCAGCTAATTAACACAATCAAGGATGGGGGATAATTAGTATAATCAGCTGGTGTAGCGTTTGATTGGAATGAAAACTTTTGCCCCTTGACAGCACATGATTGTACACCGTCCTCTAGGGGTAATCTAATTAACATTTACCAGTCAAAGTGGCTAGCTAGTGGACAGCAATCACCATATGTGTTTGTGCCATATCTCTCAGCAACTATTTAACACTATTAATGTACATTAAATTGGCCAAATTGCATGAGCATTCAAGTTTCACATTCAAGTTTCACATGTAAGATGGTCTAGTGGTGTGGGTGTTTGACTCCCAGCTGGAAGGTTGTGGGTTTGAGCCCCGTAGTTGCAGGATTACCTGCAAGCATCCTTGGGCAAGATGTCTAACCCCAATTGCTCCCGGTGGTTAGCTGCTCCTTGCATGGCTT
>JAODUG010045389.1:0-16400 GCA_027564795.1 Aphredoderus sayanus | reverse complement strand
ATGTCTCAGGTGTCGTGGCAAAGATAGTCACTTCCGGTGTAGTAGTTATAGTTGTTGAATTAGGTGTCATGGTATTATTCTGATTGGTTTAAGGCGGCCTGTTAATAAAACCCAACTGGAGCTTACATCACAAATTAGTTTCTAGCCTGATTGACCGATGAAATAAACCCGAAAAATGAAGATATAAAAACAGTGTGGTGCACAAATAATATACTTTTTATTTTCAATGTGACAAAGCAATAGCATTGTTCCAGGTATTTTAAAATTATCTTTGTGTAACAGAAAGCAAGAGTGCAAAAGCAACGAGTTATATGTGCAAAACATTTTCTTTATATTATAATAGCTTTGGTATTAAAATAAAACAAACAAATTAAAGCTAAAACAAATTGCAAGCTTTAAAACCTTTGCATTCTAATAACAGAAGCTCTGTCTTAGGCTAGCAAGTTAAAATTAGCTATAGACTTACTACACACCCACTGACTAGAACAACTGTCCCAGGTAAATATATTATGCCTATATCAATATAAATATGTTTACGATCAAAAATGTCTAAATGTTTAATTAAATAAAATTAATTCAGACATTAGCTTGTACTTGCTTCAAATATGCAATAAGCCATATAATTCTCATTTTTAGTTAATCTAGCAGAACAGGATACTCTAATAAGAGAATACTCCTAAAACCATCAGCTTCTTAAGAAGTATAGTCAGGAACTGTAAGCTAATACACTTTTCATGGTCCGCTAGCTACCCGTTTTGTGTGTATGCGGAGAAAGTTATTAGGTGCTTGTACACAGCCCTATCTATGTAAACGCTAACACAAAGAAAGTGGTGCAGACCGCACCACACAACAATATCCTAGCCTTTAATTAACTGATATTTTAGTTAATGACAGTAGTTATCATTCTAGTAGTAAGTAAAATAACAAACCTTATTTTGCAGTCCATATGACAATACATTGGGAATAGGCAGAATAAGTAAGAACTTCTGAGTAAGACTGACATGGTCACAAATATTGAATGTAAAGATGGGCATGAATGAATAGTCAACTTCATGCATTAGCCTAATGATGGACCTCTAAACATGTGTTAAGTCATTATGATCACAAACTAGACCAACAACCACTGCATCTGCAAGGTCAAAAAGTATAGCAAATTAAATAAATCACACATTTTCTTTATGGAACACAACACATTTTCGTGGATGTAATGCAAACAAATGTGCCTATTCAAGTATTATTCCAAATCTAACTGCTCTGAAAAGATAACCACACGCACACATCTTCTAATCAGGTGTGAAACAGATTTCATGAATATAAACCTGCACAATCCAATTTGTGTTTGCTCTTACAATGCTGTATCACTGATCTTTCAGCAATGAGATTTCACTAAGATAATTTCCATGTGAGACTGCAGACATTACCCACACGAGTGGACAATATTACGACCAACCAATAAATGGAGTGTGTAGATTATAGGCTGTATAGAGTATTAGTGCGACAGATATACAGTAGCCTAGCAAAAATGCAACAACAACTGTTCCTAAGACAAGTCGCTGCACACACAATTATAAAAAGGTGAAAACGCAGAGGTTAAAAGCAAGTAAACTTCAAGACCTGCAATTTAAGCAAATTAAAACAGCAAAGTAAATACATCTCTAGCCATGTGGATTTGTCCTAAGCTAATGGAATTGGTAAGTCTGAGGTCACAAATAGATGGCCCATTTCTGTATGTAGAAGAAAATGAAGGGAATATTTGATAGCTATGGGTGGTAGTGTTACAGGCTCATCCAGGGCCCGGGTCGTTGCCTGAGAGTTGTGTCTCCCTGGTGAGTCAGCTGGAATCTCTCAGACAGGATTTCTAGGTTTTCCAGCTCTTCAGGCACCTTGAAGACAACCCCCCCATCGTCATATTTCTCTACAGTCCCAGGGTCATCCAGCTTTTCTAAGGACTCCTTTGTTGATGTCTCGAGTACAGTGTCATTTCCCTGGAAATCAGATGGGTCACTGATAGAACCAATTGCAGTTGGCAGTTGAAGGTCTTTCTGTGAAGAAGCAGATTCAAGGCGTTTTCGAGCCTCTTCTCTCCGTTGCTTAAAGCGGGCATTTTCTCCCATCATAACCCGCACTCTTACTTGCTCCGGAGGGTAGAGGCCACCCCAGATATACTGCAGGTAGCTGAAAAGCACAATGACACTGAGGAAGATGAAGTTGCTGGCAACACCAATCATTGCAGACAATATTGGGAAGTTATAGAGGACATATCTTATGCCAGTGAAATAAGCATGGATGCGAAGCTGGGCTGAATATATCTGCACTCGTTTCGACTGAATCTCAATGACAGCACCAATAGTGGGTTGATAAGCATTGGTCTTGAAGTCTGAGAAGAGTTCAATGTTCACAAGTTGCTTCTGCTCTGATATTCCAGTTAATAGAAGAGGTGAAAACAATAGCGTACTTAGGGTCTGTAGAAGGCTAGAGCGGTAATGCAGCATTGCAGAGCGCACCACAGATGAAACGGTTCCACCACCCTCAGAATAGCAAGACATTTTAATCATAAACATGCCCAGTTGCTCATTGACTGGAGACTCTGGCATTTCTAATTCCAAAGATATTCTATATGGCTGACCAAAAGCCAATACCTGGCCTCTTCCATTCTTAATGAATGATATATTGGCTGTTGGAAATGAACAAAGAACTGCATCACCTGCATCACAGTCTGACCTGTAGCTGTAGTGGACCGGTGTGGAGAAGCTGACAGTTGGCATGTAGGAGTAATAAAAGCTTCCATATAGAAAAATGGACACCCATAGCAGTAGAACAAGAACACAGAATAGGATGGCAGCCTGAAGCAGAGTCTTACGAGCTTTGAGGAGAGTAACAGCTGCCACATCTTGCAACCAGAGCAGGGCTGGTCCAGTCATACCCCCCATTGTATCTGTATCCTTCTCTTTATAGTCTCATGTAACGTTATCCAGATTTGAGGTTCAGCAGCTGTATCTTTAAGCTCTCTCTGAAGTTAATATCTTATTTCTGGCCTTCGCCCCATGCTTACATATAAGTGGGTGGTTCCACTAGCAAGCCTCTTAAGATTTTCCTCCACCCTCATCCATACCGGTACCGTAGGGCTCTTGCCGTCTTGCGATCAAAATCACACATAATCCACAATAGCCATATATTGTCTGCAAATAAAAATCAGGTTTCAACAAATATGTTATTCTCGGATTTCCCGACAGATTTTCACTTACGTCTGTGGACTTGGAAAGATAGTCAACAACCCATCTATCCGCAGCCCGACAGCAGGCAAACGTAGATCACTAATATCCGCAACACGCGCCGTTTGACCCGGATATTCATGGACTCGTTTTGGCAGCCAGAAGAAGCAGTCGTAGCGAGTCCCAGCGCTCACGTCTGGATTATTAAACGACAACAAGGCAGAAGACCTGCTTGACAGGGATGGGAAAGAAAACTCGACTTGTAGGAGGAACTGTTGGACGGAGAACAATACTGCAGCTCTCACCGCCAGGGGTGCGAAGCGGGGCGGTCGCAGGAAGGGACGACGCGGGGACCGGGTCTGAAGGTAAACGTGAATGCTAACGGACTTGTTAGCTAGCCAAATAGCTAACGAGCATTGTGTTAAGGTGAGGAATAACGAGGTCGTACGTAATCCTCCATTCACCTATTTGAACTGTTAGCGTTCTTCGGTATTCATAGTTAAAAAGTATGTGCATGAAATACGTTTGTCTAGTCTAGCTAACTGAAACAGTGTTTTATTTGTCAGCGTATAGCAATGTAACGTAGCCAGTTAGCCGCGCTAGTTAGTGTGCAAGCTAGGCTATTTCAGTTAGCATTTCTGCTTTTTGTTGTTGTTGCTGCTTAGGTTGTTTAGTCTATTCATGGTTCTAGTGAATCAACTACATTCATACCACGATCTCTTAACAACAATACATCGTTATGTATCTTGGGTAATGTAATTTTCAGACGAGCAAGAAAGCGACGGGTACAGATTTCAGAGAGAAAGAACCGCAACTATGAAGGGCCCGACGCTGAAAGCAACAGGTACTGTATGCTGCTTTGTGTGTCTGGTGTTTCTTTTTCTTTAATTTATTTAACACAAACTCAAAGATCAAAAGATTTTTCTTTAATCACAGTATTGCACTTTACGTTTAGAAGGGTTGTCCCTCCTTGGAGCCTATGAGGACAGTGATGATGAAGAAACCGGAGAGAGCCAATATCCTACATCAAAGATGCAAAACACGTCGGCAGACATTGACAGCACGTTAGCCAACTTCATGGCTGTATGTACTATTTGTTGTCTTTTTAAAAGTTCTGATAGTACATTGGCTGACGTGCAGTACAAGTGTGTTTTTTATTACAACATTATGGCCACATAATTACATTTAACGGTGCGATAAAATATTGAAATTACATTTTTAAATCTTCCAGGAATACTCGTGTTCACTTCTTAGCTAGTAATACATTAGATTTATGCTATGCCCAATATCAGTAATAAACTATTTGTAAAATGTAAACCCCTAAAATTAAAATGTTTAAATATTAAAATATGAAACTGCGCTATAGTGCATGCAGCACCATCTTTTATGACCCTCTGTTTCTAACTGTAATCTGTAACAATCCCATCCTATTCCCTTGTACAGGAAATTGATGCAATTACTACACAGCCAAGTGCAGATGAACCCACATCTTCTGCCCCATCTACCAGCCCACCTAAACCTGAAATTGCTCCACAAACGGTTGCAGCAGGACAGGATCCGCAAAACACTGGGGAGTTCCAATATGACACCCAGTTTTCCTTAGCTGGAGGTAACTCAACATTTTGTAAACTTAATTTAGCTAACAGCAACATACAATATTTCTAAGAGCATACATGTTACTATTAATAAGTTAATTAGCTCAAAATAAACCCACATCTATCCTTCTGCTGTTCCTGTACCCTGCAAGTTGTTATAGACGAATATGCCTGTTTACCAAACCTACTAGTGTGTCCCCTGTATGTCTAACCAAAAATAGTCCCACTGGAACATTATAAAGAAGGTGTTTTTTTCTAAATTAGTCAGGACATATGAAATAGTATTTATTGATCCCATACTGGGGACATTATTAATAGTTTAATCGTAACAGTAAATCGATTACAGTTGGTTATATTCACCAGTTGTCTGGATATGTTGTTCAGCCTAAATCCTCATGTGTTCCCTTATACCAGCGGGTGTTGAGATGGGCGACTGGCAGGAGGTTTGGGATGATAACTCTGGCTGCTATTATTATTGGAACACATTGACCAACGAGGTGTCATGGGAGCTACCTCATTACCTGGCTGACCAGATGCAGGACCTACCACACTGTGCTAACAGGTAAGATTCCTCTTCTTGTATCCCATAATAAGCAGATGGACCCTTTCCACACACAATTCCATCAAAATGGGTAACACAATTCTCATTTCCTAACTGCAGTGCTGTTGTCAATGGAAATGGCACAACGCAACTAGATTTTTGCACTGAGCAAAACACTGTACCTGCCACTGCCCCGACACCAAAGAGGGAGGCAAAAGTGAAGGTACGTCTCAGCAGTAGATCTCCATTGGATTGTGTGTCTGTTCAAATAGATTTGATCCAATATGAACCTCACTAAATGTGTGCTGTTGCAAAGGAGGTGATGGAGAGCGTTGTGGCCCTCACCAGCCAAGAGGAGGACCGCTGTGGTGTGGCCGCCTCTCTCCTTGCCCCCCTCATCCCCCCCGAGGTGAAGGAGGCCGAGGAGAAGTGGAGGAAAAAGTTGCTCGGTGGTGCGGAAGAACAGGAGAACAGCGTGGAGTCTGACGGCGAGGGCGGTCCCCTCCCAGGATCCCCTTCTCCTGCTCCGCACGAGACGGAGGCACTCACCGCCGACCAGAAGGACGCATGCGGCAAGACAAAGTCGGAGGAGAACTCTGACGCGGAGCCGGAGCCCGAGGAAGACACCATGGAGCTGGAGCTGGCTCTGGAGAGGAAGAAGGTAGGCTGTACTGTTTACCTGTGCACTTGGAACAGGACCGTGTCTTTGTGTAGCTCACAATGGCCTGCAGATGAGCGCCCGGCCCCAACTCTGCACCCTGTGACTTCCAGGCTGAGCTGCGGGCTTTGGAGGAGGGCGACGGGAGCGCAGGAGGCTCCAGCCCGTGTTCAGAGACGAGCCAGGAAGCAGCCGCTGCCCACAGCCTTCTTCAGAAGAAAGGCCGGTGGAAGACTGCCTTTGTCCGCGCGGCCAGCCCAGACTCCACCAGTCGGAGCTCGGACACACTGGAGAATACAGACGCAGGTCAGTCTGCATTACTGTAGCCTGCCACTTCCTGTCAGTGAGGTGATGCAGGCAGCCATATTAAAGTGGCGGTGTAAAGTAAAACCTAATGGCATTTTTGTAGTGTTTCATGAAATTCATCAGTTTACAGGAACTACATTTCGCCCCACCATTCTGTCCTTACGCCATTTGACATGTGTTTGGGTGTGGGTATTTACGGGACACATTTTCTTAGTGTTCAAGTTACTCTAGGGACACAAAATCAGATTGTGGCGTTTTAACAACAATATTTTTTGTCAAATAAACGTAAATATCTATTCACGGTCTGCTAGCTGCCAGTTTGGTGTGTGTGCGCAGAAAAAATAATCTGGTGTTTCTACACAGCCCTGGCTCTGTAAATGGGAACACAAAGTGGTGCAGACTGCACCACACAACACTATCCCAGCCTTTGGTAATGCATGTCCAATATTAGGGGGTGGAACATCTGAGAGAACCATCTTTCAGCTTTGAAGGGAGAGGTGTTTTTGTGTTGATCAAGCTCAAACAGAAACAATCTTTCTTCAGGATAGCTGACGCCACCTTTTTAAGTCTTTGCATCTACTTTTGTTTTGTAGCCCCTTCTAAAGCTCTGGAGCAGCCTACAGAAGTGGAAGAAATGGATGCTGATAAAACCGAGGAGAAAAATGTTTCCAAACCTTTGGTGAAGGAGGAGGTGGAAACACCAGAGCTCAAGGTAAATGCACAAAATATATCAACTCAAAATTATAAATAAGTAAAATGAACTTTCTACCATGACACTTTTTTGTTTATTTTAAGTTTCAGATAGGAGAACTAGCTAACACCTTAACAAGCAAGATGGAATTCCTTGGAATAAACAAAAAAGCAATCTCAAACTTTCAGCTGCTTCTGCTACAAACGGAGGTGAGGAATATTTTTAACTATATGCTGTAAACGTTCTCTTTGTTCCATTTGTAGCTCTCACACGGTGACTGCTAAAATATTAAACACTTAATTTTGTTTCATACCATTTTGCACACTGCCTCAGGCTGATGTTTAATATTTAAAATTCTCATTATAATCCATCACAAGGTGTCATTCTAGAAGCCCAGTGTAACTATTTTAGTGTTACTTATCTATGGGTTCTCCTGTTTTTGTTTTTAATTTAAATTTTTTTTGTTTTTTGGTCTCCTTTTTCCTAATCTTGCTTTTGTCCTGTCATTTGTCCTGTCTGTCTGCCTGCCTGTCTCTGTCTGTCTGCACCAAATCAGACACGCATCGCTGACTGGAGGGAGGGTGCTTTGAACGGGATGTATCTCCGCCGCAGGCTGCAAGAAGCTGCCGAACATATAAAACATTATGAACTTAACGCCGCCCCTAAAGGCTGGTCCTGCCACTGGGACAGGTACGCGCTCCTTACCTTTCACATCTCTAAACTGCCCCGCCCCCCTCCACCCCCCCACCCCAAAACAAACCTTACCGTGCGACCACAACCTCCCTCAGTGCCGGGGGGTTGCAGACTGTTAACATTGACTTGGGGAGAAGCTTAACCAGGCCAAGTGGATCAGAATACATACCAGAAACAGACTCTGCAGGTCTCTGTGACGCAGTCCCTGGCACTCTGCCTTGCCTGTACTAATAAGGGTGCATCCACTCAGGGCCAGCCTTGTTCCCTCTAACCATACCAGTCACAGAGGAAGGACTTCCTCCCAATAGCACAGACTTCATAAGCCCTTACCTGCGAGGGCATTTGTAGACTGATTTGTAGTCCAATCAGTCGAAAGGAGTGGGGAGGGGATAATGGTAGGAAGGTTGGTTGCGTGGGAGAGCTTTGCACTTTACAGGACTACACCCCTCAGAATGCAATGCAGACAGAATGATGCCCTGGAAGCAACGAATGTCACGCGCGTCAAATTAAAGGTGAAGACGGAACATTGACGGGATCCAGCAGGTCAGACCAACTCTATTTCATATGCCTTACTGTTTTGCTTTATTTTCTTGATTGAGTCCAAGACTTCTCTGATGTAAAAAGAGTTGTGTGTGTGTGTTCTTTTTTTAATATATGCTTGTTGTTGACAATGCTTTCTCTTTTGCCCTCTTTCTCTGACTGGGAGGGTTTGGTTGTTTTTAAACTAGAATATTTCTGACAACCAGCCTGTGAACTTCTGAATGCCACTTTGCAGGACCACCGATGATTTGTTTTCCTTTGTTTGTTTTTGAGCGCAAGGTGGGTTCCCCATCCACGTCCACAATCCACACTCCAATTTGGCCCTCTTCCCCAGGGACAGCTAAAGTTGCTGTCCAGACCCAACACCACTGTCCCCACTATAGCGGTTCTATCCACTCTCGCCCCAGTATCCCAGGGTATCACGGCATGCAGCCAGTGGCCGGGCCGGGCATTGAGACTCCTCTTTCTCTGTTGTTGTCCCACTGTCTAGAGAGCACAGGCGGTATTTCTATGTGAACGACCGGACCAGTGTTTCCCAGTGGGATTTCCCAACAGAGGAAGACAGGGGGGTAGACGTGAAGGGCAGCCAGGCCTCCCAAAGGCAGACGCCCAGCCCAGAAGAGGCGAAGCTTCCCCCCGAGCCCCCCGGTGGAGCCACAGGTGAGTGTTTCGTCCCGCCTGCACCACCAGTACGTCCAGGCCAACCGCTCCTCCGCCTCATTGTACGTCTTCCTCCAGGCCAGTCTGCCCCCACCGCGCCGGCCGCTCCCCCAGCGCCCGCCGCATCTCTCTGGCCTCCTCCGTCCCAGCCGCCTCCGCCCGAAGCCCCGCCCCCACCTACGGACTACCCTCCGCCTCCGCCTCCACCCCCGGCGTCGCCGCCTCCCCCCCCGCCCCCTCCCGACAACGATGGCGACATCATGGAGGTGGAAATGGAGATGGACGATGACGACGGGGAGCCGCCGGCCCCTGGCACTGAGGAGTCACTGCTTGCCGCCGCCAAGGTATCTTGGGAGGCCTTCATGCTGAGGCTGTATGTGTGAGTTAAGATGGCCACTTATGATTGATTGTGATCTGTGTTCCTCCAATAGGTTGTGGAGATTGTTGCTCCTATAGGGAGAGGTCAGAAACGTAAAGCAGGCCAGCTGACCAAGGCTATCACTATAGGAAGCAGCCCTATTCTCTACACTCATCCCACTGCCAGTACAGGTTTGTATTTGTCATTTTTGTATTGTTATCAAATATGAGAGCATGGTATACTGTTCGAGAACAATGTATAAACTCATGAAGGGTCACCAATACCCCTATTACACTGAAGTAGTGACCCAGGTAAAAACCCATGTATGCCATTTGTGTCAAAGGGTATAATACTGCTCAGCTTTAACACAGGATTCCCACTGATTACGGAATGATTAAATGTCTATTCCAGAAAGATTTTAATCGTTTTGGGGGTAAAATCGTGGAAGAGTATAATGAGTACATTTAAATGTGATTACATTTTGATATGTCTCAACAAATTTTGAAACTATAAGTCTGAATGTAAACTTGATTAGTACCTACTCAAAATAGCGTCACATTTTCATATTGTTTATCATTGCGATGCTGGCTGCCTCAGACATTGTAATGGAAATTCAGATTTTTGGTCAATGAAAGTTAGGGAATTTGACATTTGATTTAAAGTGGGAACCCTCTTAATCTGTAAACTAATATTAGGTTTAGCTGGCAAATTATTATTCAGGTTTTGATTAAATGCATGTTGTAATGTTTTTGTCTATACAGAAAATGGAACAAAATATATCTATTCTTCTTTTAAATTTATTTTTATTTATTGTCGTTGTGGATAATTTCCACATGCTCTTTGCATCTGCAGCCCCTGTAATCTCAGCTAATGCATACTGGGGAGTGTCAGCGATCGCCACTGCCCCTCCACTCCCCATAGAGATACCTGCTCCACCACTCCCACCAGCACCAGTCCAGCCACCACTGCCCTCATCCCAGCCGCCCATGGAGCCTTTGGGGGCTAAACCTGTGCTCCCAGACAAGACCAAGAAAGTCAAGAAGGACAAGGTTTGCGGTGCTCATTAAAACTCTAGACTTTCACAAAAGGTGTGTGTGTGTGTAAGCAAAGAAACTGAATATTCTAAAATGGGACTTTTTTTTTGTTCTCACCTGTTTTCTTCCATCTTTGGTAGTCTGTATAGGGAGCAGAAGCAAAATCCCAAATACCACGTGATCTTCAGTGAGGATGGCTACGTTCAAAATGTCCATAGTATTTGTTAATTCCACAAATTCCTTAACAACACAAATATAGCACTGGAACATACAGTAGCAGTACTCTTGGGTATATCTAGTGGATTGGCTTTTGTGCTTTGTTTACATTTTATTTAAATAGTGGACAAGTACATGGTTTAAATAAAAGTGTGTATATAATAAAAATGAAAGTATGTCACAGCTTTTGCATAGCAGAAGTTGGCCTATTTGAATTGGCTAAGACTTCAACCTTAGACTTGAAATACTTTTCCCCTCCTGTCTTCCACAGTCAAAGAAGGGCAACAAGACCAAAATGCCGTCTCTGGTGAAGAAGTGGCAGACCATTCAGAAAGAGCTGGATGAGGAAGAGAAGAGCAGTTCCAGTGATGAAGACAGGGATCAGCTTAACAAGAGGACCATTGAGGAGTGGAAACAGCAGCAGCTGCTTACGTAAGGCATTCTCGATCTCCTGCAGGACAGCTCACAAGCACAAAGAAATTAATTAAAGTTTTAAAAACAAAGAAAATCATAAATGATCCATTGCTTTATATTGTTAGTAGCCTATCTCTGGTGTTTCTCATCATGAGCAGTTCCCCTTGCTGTGATTTTTCTAGTATCGTATTTTCTTGGGAAATATACTGTCCAGCTCCTTATGTTCTAACTTGGTCATATTATCTTTTTTCATTTCACCCTCAGAGGGAAAGCGGGAAAGAATGCCAACTTTGAAGCACTCCCTGTAGACTGGAGGGAAAGACTCAAGAAGAGAAAGTTGAATAACACGTAACATCAAGCCTGTCACCCAAAGTCCACTTTTTTTCTTCTCCTCTTTCTTCCCTGAAATCCACTCCAGCCCACCACATGTTTTTCTGGTTTTTCCCAGAATGCAGGACTTTGTATAGTGGACTACAATGAACGTTTCTCACTAGAATGAAAACCATCAAGTTGTCTGTGATGTACTGTAGGCTTTAATCGACCAGTAGTGAAGATTGAATGTCCTTTTTTCTAATTTTGTACTGACTGTAAATCTCTGGTGTTTACAATTCCCTTTGTAGCCTGTACATCGACATCTTGCCAGACTGCTTGTCTGTAATATTGTAGAGAATCTTTGTTGAAATGAATGCTAGAGTTTCTTCAGCAGTGTTGTGTCATCTCATTTGTATTTCCTAGATTATTGCATTAACAATTTTACTTGTAAAATTACATTACTATTTTTAAATGTAAACATTGTTTCTATAGGTGAATAAGATTCGGTTTGATTTGGTCCACACTTGTGGCAGTCATCTGCAGCACCTAACAACCTCCCTTTTTTGGAACTTTGCCTTGGTTATCTTTAGTCCAGAGGGCATTGTTTAGAATTACTAATGTGCCAAATGCCCTGGATTTTTATAGATCCAGCTCAGATTTCCACATTTATTTGGGATAGGGATTGTTTTATTAACACTTTTAGAGCTTTGTACATGGCATGTCTAATATATAATAATAATAGGATGAGCAATGTTTTAGGAAGCAAAGGGAATGTCACTCAACTTGTGTATATTTTGTAAAAAAGTTATTAAAATGTTTTTCTTAAACATTTTCATTTATTTTAATGAAGTGGAGTGATTATTATATAATACCACCACGAAACGTTTGATAAAACTGATTGGACATGCATGGCTTTCATTATTTTCATCAAAGGTGTTTAGGCCGGGTTAACTTAACAAACTTCCACCGTTCGTGAGCAATATTCGAATAAAAATAATACCGGCAGTCTCAGTCTAAATGCGCACTCGTATGTCGCTATATAATTTATCGTGTGTATCATGCTCTGTTATATCCGAAATAAATTTGTAATTAACTATAGACATTACAGAGATGCTACACATTTACACTCTTCACACCCTCACAGCTGCATAAGCAAATGTAATATCTGGTCAACGATCAGCCATAGTCAGTAGAATGATCTAGTTTTCCTTGTGGGACTAACGTACTGTAAAGATATGTCGGTGTATCGTGTGAGAATATCCGACTTGGCATTTGTTAAAACAATTTACGCACGCGTGCGCGATAAACCCTTTCTATGGTAACCAGTGTTTACAGGACCGGTTGCTTGGTGACGTTTGTACAAATATTTTTGACTTTGCTGGTCTCCGTCTCAGTAAAATCCTTACAGAAAACAAAATGCTTGCACTAAATTAGATTCGTGTTGAAGATTTGAGCAGCGATATTTGTAAGCTATGTGTAAATCTCGCCAACTCGAATTTATGACATCCAGAAGCAGCCCATAATCACTGTAATACGTTATATATACAAATAAACATGTTCGATGCTCATGTGTTGCCTCTGGTGAGTATTTATACCAACTATTGAGATTGTGCTAAACTAACATTAACATTAATGCATATGCAATTTCATTTTAAGGAGACTGCTCTTGAGACACTTGTCTTGAATCAACGATGTCATCCACTCTTCACAGGTGCGTTGGGAAGCCAATTTACTAAAATGGGCTAAAGCCTCTTAATACATGTAATATCCTACAGTGACATTAGGCTACAGAGCAGCTACAGCCTGTGCCTATTACTTAGCATTTGTCCATACACCCCAGTGGGCAGGAGTTTGGAAAAGAAGGCAGCACATACCTGTTATATTAGAGATACAGTATGCAGAATGATAGCCATTGACTAATGCATTTTAGTTGAAAAGAACAGTTAATAATAACTCTGCTTCCCTCTTAGGCAACAACAATGCCTTTCCAGGCCTTCCAAAACTTCCAAATTTGAGGGAGGTTTACCAACAGAACAACTCTGACATCAACGACTACACCGCTGAAGATAAATTAAAGGCAAGACAACAATGTAAGACAATCTCTAAACTTTGATATACTATTGAGATTTAAGATCATAACGTCACTTGTGGGATGAATTAAGTACTGTATACTGCATAATCTAATCTAATCTAAATTCACAATTTAGGCTATGTCACCAAGCACAAACAAACACAACTATGTTGAAGCCAGAAAAGTGAACATAGTTGGCGGTTTGTTTACTATGCAATACTTTACACACAAGCCAACCAAATCTAATTAATGCAATGAGGTTAATCATCAAATGATTCCTTTGAGGTGAAGTAACAAAAATGAGATACTAAAAAAATGTGCCTCAGTTCCACTTGTGGAAGACTCACATGAGTAGGAAAGCATAGCTGTGGCGTGTGATGAATGCTCTTCTTCAGTGTCTCTACAGCTAAGACAGGTGCTGAGGACCACACAGTTGGAGTTCGACTTTGACCAGGACCAATGCATTCTTAAACTCAGAGAGCCTCTAGGCTGTACCACTCCCTGCCTCTTCCAAGCGATTCGCTGGCCTGTAGAGTGTGAGGTCATCGACGATGTCATCCATCATATAGGTTTGTCACTGTCAGGCTTAAGACATGTTGACCCACTAAAAATGTTAATGCAATTCTGTTGCTCAATGTCCCTTGGCCTAGTTAGTTACACATGGACTGTTGCTGTGTTCCAGAGTGGGACCCACCAGAACCAGAGCCATTCTACAAGCCCACAGAATGTGAGAAGGCATACATGCCAGTTGGAGAGGAGATGGGGACTGTTGTATACCGCATAGACCCTGGTAACCTGATAATTAGTAGCTATTTATTATTTTGATGTTAACCCGCAGTTATACACAACTACAATACCTTACTAAATAAAAATCTATTCAAATTCAATTCATTTAATGTTTTATTATTCTCACTTTCTTCTTCCTATGAAGCCACAAAGACCCCCTACTTCACTTCTTCCTGTGCCAGGGGCAGCAAGGAGTGTGTTAGGACCACCTCTGACTCCACCAGTAGGAGTGAAAACACGCTCCACTTTGAATCGCGCTTTGAGAGTGGGAACCTGCAAATGGCCAAACAAGTGTGAGTTTCTGCAGCTCAAAACCCAGAACCCAGTGTCACTATATACAGTATGTAGACTCTTTCGTTCTGTATTTCTGTCTGTCTATTATTTATTTATGTCTATATTTACTTTTTACACTTTGACTGGCATTGTTGTTCACCTATACACAGGGACATCCATGACTATGAGCTCACACTGAGCACAGACCGGTACACCAGCAAGCATGTGCAGTGGTACTACTTCAGGGTGAGAAACATGAAGCCTGGAGTGACATACCGCTTCACCATCATCAATCTGAGCAAAGGACACAGCCTGTATTCGCTGGGCATGAAGCCGCTCCTCTACTCTGAGAGGGCTTCTCAGGAGAGCAGCATTGGGTGGTACCATGTCGGCACCAACATCAAATATTACCGTAGCAATCCGGTGGGTGAGGATGTTTTGTCCCTGCTAGCTTTATGTCTTTAATTACAGTCAAGGTGATGCCAGATGTTACCACAGTTAGTGGTCAAACACATCAGTTGAGAATTCAACTTCATGTCAATTGAATGCATAATAAATCACTGAAAAGAATTTTGTGAAACATATGAAGTTTCCACGTTGATTTGTGTATAATGAGGAATGGTATATCTATCATAAAGGCCTTATATTGACTGCATATTACCTCTATAAATACAATTTTACGGTGAGACATGTTAACGAGAATTGAGTTTTTGTTCCAATCTAATCTAGGTCTAATTAGATAAACACTCAAATCAGCTGTGTGCATGCTTGTTGGCTAGTAGGGAAGGTCTTACATATTTCAAATTAGTAAATAAAATCAACAACCTTTTGGCTCTTATCTCTGTAACCAGGCTAACGACGGCAGCAGCAGTAGACGCTTCCATTGTCTCACCTGGACGTTCCAGTTCCCATATGACTCAGACACCTGCTATCTAGCCCACTGCTACCCTTACACCTACTCCCAGCTGCAGCGTTACCTCAGCAGTGTCAACTCTAACCCAGCGCTCTCAGCCTACTGTAGGGTCCAGCATTTGTGCCGCAGCCTGGCAGGGAACCCTGTTTACCTGTTGACCATCACATCCCCAGGCAGGCTGGAGGGGAAGAAGGCGGTGGTGATCACAGCCAGGGTACACCCCGGAGAGACCAACAGCTCCTGGGTGATGCAGGGAATACTGGACTTCCTGCTGGAGGACTCGGACGATGCCAAGTTACTCCGTGAAACATTTGTCTTTAAGGTCCACTGTCCATTACATTCCTTAAAGGGGAAGTCCGGCCAGTTATGACCTGGACCTGATTTTACTAACTTATCTTTGTAAGTATTTCTTCTGTATCTATAAACTAGTATTAACACATTTGTTTCTGTTGTTTTCTCTGTGGTTTTCCAGGTGGTACCGATGCTGAACCCAGATGGTGTGATTGTGGGGAATTACCGTTGTTCACTGGCCGGCAGAGATCTTAATAGAAAGTACAAGACAGTGCTGAGAGATTCCTACCCCTGTATCTGGCATGCCCGCAACATGGTGAAAAGGTGACATAAGACAGGAAACCGCTCAGCATACATCCTACAGTATTCATACAGTACTGATGTTTTGTTACAAATGGAACCGCTTCCTAAAGAAATGTCCTAGATTAGACAGTGATAGATTTGAGACTTACAGCACACCTGAATGTCTTACTGTTATTCTATTTCCCCAGCCTTCTGGCTGAGAGGGACGTGGTGCTTTACTGTGACTTGCATGGTCACAGCCGTAAGAACAACGTCTTCATGTACGGCTGTAACAACGGCATGGTTGGTTTGCTGGAGCTGCACGAGAGAGTCTTCCCACTCATGATGAGCAAGAATGCCAGCGACAAGGTAGCCAATATATTTTACCTTTAACATGGCCTTTAAAACAGTGAATTGATATGCATACAATTCATATGTATTATCTTGTAGACTCGCATGATGACTCGCTATTTTAGCTACATTATGGGACTACCCAGGAAGGAACACTTTGAGGAACTCCTGAACCTGACTAACATGCCCTCTATGGTAGAGGC
>JAODUG010045378.1:0-16403 GCA_027564795.1 Aphredoderus sayanus | reverse complement strand
ACTAACATACAAACAAATACATTAATAAAGAAATAAATACACACAACAATGACAATATACACATATATACTTATACACACACACACACACACACACACACACACACACATACACATACACATTCACACACACAAGCGCGTATGCTCTCCATTCTGTAAATTATTCATCTGAATTTAAGATGAGCCTATATATTCCATAGCTGGAATTATATAACAGAGGCCTGTCAATGCAATTGAATAAAAGTGGGCCTCAATATCTGTATTTTGACAGCCGCATATCAACCAGTGCACAAATCGTTTTATCTGTTTGGTAAGCCTCAGTAGAGCATACAGAGATACGGAGGTCTACCATTACTGTTATTCTGTCTGAAGGTTCTTCCCGTACTATCTGGACACATTTCCCCTCAGCCTACAATAGTACTACCAGTAATTTGTAGATTAGGGCTTTACCAGACGATGAGACTGACAGAGCCAGATCCTTTCACTTTCTCCTAATGATAAACACAGTGAAGTAAAGAGCAGCTGGCCAGAGCCAGATTAAAACAATGGGGAAGAAAAGAGTCAGACCTGCTCTATAACTCACCTTGGGGCTTTTGGGGTTTCTTGCCGTCTCCACCAGAAGATCGGAGCCCATTTTCTCTCTGTGAAAGAATTGTCAGTTTTAGTACTAGCAACATGCTCCTAGATATTTGTTGTCTCAAACTCAGCCGAATTCTCTTATGGTTCATAAAATGGGTTAGCATTTTGCAATTGTGAAATAAACAAAAATATCTCACAAAATGTTTAATGAAATACATGACACTGAATCATATTTCCCAGTCACCCATTATTTGTGATATTTTTCATGTATAACATGTTAATGTATGCTAATATGTCACAGTAACTATGTTGCGGATATTCCAAATTATTAAATAATTAAGTAAACTAAGCATTTATTCTATGCCAAAAGTATTTGCTCTCTGTGCATTTCCCTGGAACACAGAGCAAGGTTATGCCTACGTATCACCACCACACCATAGCAGAAAATGTACCTGACATGCCAGATGGTTGCTACAGGCACAGCACATAGTTCTATGCACATAACCATCTGGGGAGCCATTCATTGAAACTAATTAAAAAGGCAAGTGCCTGCCCTCGCTTTCACTGTTGCCACACCTAAACCACGCCCGTAGCTACCAGTACAACGCTGATTGATCAACAGGTTAGATATACTGGACAGAATTGAAAGAATTTCATGCCTCTCCAGACAGAATCTCGCGGCAAAATAAAACTGAAGTTGATCAAGGTGGCCTCGCGAGGCTAGCAGAAAACAGGAACAGATCATATTCTTAACTATCCTTAACTGACAGAAAGGGGGACAGAGGAACTAACTTGAGGATGTTCTCCCAAGCATCACTGTCATAGAAGGCGTGGCTCCAGCCCATTTTCACTGTGCCGACAATGACGTTCTGTTTGAACACATCAGAGCCCAGCTTCCTGTACAGATCATCACACTCCTTCAGTGGGATTTGAAACAGGCCCAGCATGAAGCCAACAATGGCACCTGAGGATAGAAACAATCACACACACACACACACACACAAACAAAAGGGATTGAGAAATGACCGAGAGTAATCCGTTCATGCAGCACACTTAAAACAGGAAATATAAGAAGTTGATGTTTTCCCTGAAAGTTGATGTTTTTTCTGATAATAAGAATCACAGTCAGTCACAAAAGAAAATACTTCTACCATTAAGATTATTCTGCTCTTCAAACCTAGTCAATCCATGACGAAGTGACTGAAAGTAATGATCACATTAGTAGATCTGCAGGCCAGCGTTACCTCTCAAATCAGCAGATTATTCAGTGTTTTGACACTAATCAGACTAAAATCGTTATAACTACATTCCTATATGATAAATTCTTCTTCAAATCCTGACACAATGTTGTGCATTCCTTATGGTAAAGAATCCCTCCAATGGTGGGACAGGTCAGACACCCTACTGGGTGGGCATGGCACTAAAGGGTTTCAAGGGCAGAGATGCAGTCAAATCATTTGGGTCACAGATCTCTTTTCAAATGTGGGAAAATTGTTATAGGAGGGGGATTATGGAAGTGCTGTAGCAACTTCCCTACACACACACTATGAAGGATTAATTCGATAGACTGTCTAGAAGAGAGGAGAATGCTGAAAATGCCTAGGATCCTGGCACAAATCAAATATATTGTTTTCCAATCTGCTGTGAAATAAATAAGACACGGTCATATACCGAAGCATATGGTCCACACTGCCACCTTGTGGTGGTTCTCACAACCCACATGGATAGGAAGGGTATTACACTGCAACCCAACACATGTCCAGCAGCATTATCTGAAACTCGAGGCAAAAACCTATCTACTCAAATGAAAAATGAATCACAAAAAGTGTATAAAAGGATTTTCCCATGACCATGAAAAATGTGATTAAAGATTTAAGATTTCTTCTTGTCTAGTAATGGCTTTGATAGGATATGTGCTGGGCTGAGAATAATCCGGCAGTGACACCGAGGCCAAACAACAGCAGGTCAGCTGAGCAAATGGGTCATTATACGATTTGTGCAACCATTTAAACCCACAGTAGTCTCCTGCTATAATAACCCACATACAAATGCATGCACATACACACAGTGTACGACCAGGGCAGGAGGACACAGTACCTGTGCTGACGCCACAGATATAATCAAACATCTGATAAATGGGTTTGCCTGTAAGCGCCTCCAGTTTGTGCAGAGTCTGAAGGGCAAGAATTCCCCTGAAAATGTACAAAAGACAAATTAACGTTGGAAATGTGCTAAGGAAAGGTGCTGCACACACCGCAAAAAGTAGTTTTTAATAAAAAATATATATACATATATATCAAAACATTATCTGCTAACCGTGCTTATTGTTAAGCAATATTTCCTTTTATCAGCAATTTATTTGAGCAGAATCTCAAACTCAAAATGATCATTAGAAGTGCAGGAGATGCCCCACCTTAACCCCCCTCCATCTATGGATAGGATCCGGATCCCTCGACCTTTGACAGGATCATGGTAGCCCACCAAAGCCAGTGCCTCTCTGACTGCTGCTCTCAGGCCTGGGTCACTGGCCTGCCTCAATCGCAGAAGGCATGGGATTACTTTCTCCTGCAGGACATGTAAAGACGCAGTGGCAGTCAGAAGTGATGCACAGTAGTCACAAGTGTGTGTGTGTGTTTGTATATTTCTGACACTGAGGATTAAAAGAATGAATGTTATTCATCCATTATCTAACCTGACACGCCAGATGGTTGTTACACACACGTAATGTAGTTCTATGCACACAACTATCTGGGGAGCCGTCCATTGAAACTGTTTTGAACAGGCAGGCGCTAAAGAAAAATACTTGGCAGGTGTTTGGATGAACCATCTGTCTATCACACCTCAACCACGCCCATAGCTACCAGTAGGACACTGATTGGCCACACGTTAGATATACCAGACATAATTGAAAGGATTGCCTGCCTGTCTAGGCTGATTCTTGTGGCAAAGTCCAATTGAAGATAAGGAGGCTAGTCATTATCATCATTACAGATAAATACAAAATGCTGCCTAACATTAATCTGCCAAGGGCATAGGGCATAGTGTATAATAGGCTAGACCTGTGTTAATTAAAGCACTTAAGCTAATAGTGGTAAAGTATAGGTGTTGTAAATAAATGCTCCAACAATAAACACATCATCATGCAATTTGTTGCCACAGCAAACTGACATTTCAACTGATAAGGGAAAACCATCAAAAACACAGCAGAACAGCTGCTGCTCATTCAAGCCAGACAGAACATTATTACACAAGCAAGAAAAATAATAAAAACAACACCAGAGTAAAGAGTGGTCACCTCACAATTGTAATTGTCAAGAAGAAGGGTATGTACAGTATCTTGTAAGCTAAATACACAATATGACACATTCCTATTCAGATGATTTACCTTGACTGCAACACCACAGGTTTCCGGGAACTCTAAAAGGTGGTAGCTGAAGTCTTCTACCCTGTTGATGTAGACCCTCACATCAGAGGCCCTGTGAAGTGCCTGGACAAGACTTCGAGTCCGATTGTCCACACTCAACCTGGCAATGATCTGATGAGAATGTGTTGTGGTCAAGTGATTACATATTTTCACAACATATAGTAGTATATTATATATATATAAAATATATGTATGTTACAGACCTAATATGCCTTTTATCTAGGCCTCTACGCCCACAATGAAGGTTATTTAAAAACAAGGATTCCTAGAACCCTCCACCCTGGGCATTCTGCCAGGATATACCTAATACCCTCATCGTGTTTAAACATAGGCACAGAGTACATCCCACTATGTGTGTGAATTACTTTATAAGCATACAAGCAACAACAACACGGAAAATGAAGCACCAAGTTAGTGGACAACAAAATCCTGCTTCTCAATGCTGCTTACATTAATTAACATTTAGTTACACCCTTAAGCCTTGAGATGTCCTTAGTAATATTGTATTTGGCCACTCGGCCGCACCATCCGATTGTGTATGATTTTGTGTGCGTGTTTTTTTTTATAGACATTGTTGTGTGTACTTATTTCTTTATTAAATATTTCTTTATGCATTTGTTTGTTTTTTCGTGCCTTATAACCCTCCTGTTGTCCTCGGGTTTCAAACACACACCTTGTTGTGCCAGCAGTGCACATCATGTGTGTGTAAGCTGTAGAATTAGGTTTAGCGCCTTCTATCCGCCACAAAGAGCTAGTGATTTGGGTCATTGTGACCCGGAGGTCACATTCAGGGTTTTATTAATAGGCTTTTATCAGCCTACATATTCTAGGAACCACCACTTTAAAAATAGACAGGGTTAACGCTAACATCAGGCCATATGTTAGATGTTTTATACTTTATTGTAACTGTACCTTTTCCCTTTGGTGCAGAAGTCTCTTGGCTTTCTCCTCCGCTGCCTTTTGATCCTTGCTGACGGAGACCTCAGCTTGTTTGACTGCAGCATGCCCATCTTTCTTCTCCTGCACAACAGCGCTCTTGGACTCTGCTGCCCTGAACTTGGGCACCAAGGGTGCAAGGTAGCTCCCCACAAAAGCTTGGACAGTCGGGGTGGAGTAGGACAAATAGTGTCCTAGGCCCCGCTTCTGTGAGGGCGAGTGACTTGTCTCATTAACAGCTTGCTTATTGCAAACTGCCATAAGGTCACTATCTGGGTGACCTGGAGAGGAGGTAGAAGTTACGGCACTGCTTCCAGCGTTACTCTCACCAGTCTTCGCAGTGCTACCAAAGTATGCATTGACATGATGGGCTACGTAGTTGTATGTTTCATCCAGGCTGCCTTGGAAAGTGCTGGGGTGGAACAGAGGCACAGCCGAATTGGAAACTGCGGTACCATTAGTCTGTTTATCAGTCAGAGTACCGGTAGCCTCCTCTGGTTTCTTTGTGGCACTACTGGTTTTTATGGTAAAAGCAAGACGCCTTGGATTTTTCTCTTTAAGCTCAAGCGTGCTCTCAACTGCAGACGTGACACCTTCTTGGGGAAGGTTACTTGGTGCAAAACTAGAGCTACTAATATCAGCATGTGATGGGGTGGAAGGAGTCTGAGAAGCCCCTATAGAAGGGGTAGGTATAGTGTTGGGTGCAGCAGCTGTAGCAAGGAGAGGAAGATGAGTGGATGTTGAAACGGGAGATACAGTTCTCTCTTCTGCCTTTGGCAAAGCTTCAGGACAGGCTTTTACCTCTTTGTCCACCTGGGAAACATTAGGTTTGAGTCTTGCAATTTTGGAGAGAAGTTCTGTGTGGGTTCCGCTAACAGCTTTAGTGACTGTTCCGAGTGTATTCTTGATGCGGGACATGTGTCGGTTTAAACCCACAGACCAGCGTGAGGCAGAAGTGTTCAGACACAGGGCGCTGGTGTGGAGTCCAATTTTTTGTCGCATCAGGATAGCTTTACAGTGCCATCCCTTACGTCCTCGAATCCTTGGGGTTTGGACGTCCTTCCAGTTGAGACAGCCAAACTTTTGGATGGTGGGCTGTTGGACATGAAGCCTGAAATTACAGTTGTGTGAAGGAGAATATGGACGTGATGCTGTTGGCTTTTGAGCATGCCACAGGTCAACTGTTCGGCTCAATTGTATCATCCAGGTTTCTGCAGTGCATCTAGGACTCATTCTGTAAGGTCTTGGTGATGATGTCTATGCTGTTTATTTTTAACAAAGCTGGTGATGGAGAAGATAAAAGCGATGCATGCGTGAATGAATGAATGGATGGATGGATGAATGAATGAATGAATGGATGGATGAAAAAATAGAACACAACCCAAATACAACACTGCGCAAATAATGGGAATGCCAATTCTGAAAAGGGACGTTTTCTGTCGACGAGTGTTTATACATGTTATTGTGTAATACCAGCTGCGTAAAGTACAAATAACCATACACTCTCCGTAAACATAGCGGGGCAACCAACTATCTACTGTACTGTAGCTGGCTAACACGGCTAACAGTAATATTAGGCCACACAAAACATGACAATACATACCAGTGTGCTCTGTGTTGAAAATTGTTAAGACCCCTTTGGCTGGCTCATTAAACCACACACGCAAACAGTTGTAAAGGCAACTATAGTCGTAGAAGTAACTATTGTGGTTAGTTCAACCTGACACAGGAACACAGAGTGTGGTCTCTAGAACGACGCCAGGAGGATATCATCTGAGGAAAACAAAGATCATGTGATTTCTCATCTGCTCTACAATTGGTCGTCATGTGCATAGCTAAAAACATACATTTGAAATTAATCATGGGCATATTGCATTTGTTCTTTGATGAAAAAAGCAGTTTTTATATTATTAATGTGAATGGTCTTTCCCGATTTTCGATGGTGATACTAGTTCAAACGTGTATATTTGATCATGTGTCTGTGACATACGGAACATAATATAATATAATATTTTATTTTTATCGTATTGACAAAAACACTACACGTAAAAAATACACACAATACAATACAATACTCATTTCGCATCTAACAGTACTTTATTATATAATAACGTGTTCTATTCCTAACCGATAGGGTGCAGCAATACAGTACTGTTACGTCGCAAAGCAACCAAAACGACTAAAGAAGAAGACATTGCAACGACGCTTCTCTGATTCAGATTTCAAACCTTTCAATATATAATATTTGATAAACGAAAAAGATGTTGTTTCGCGTCTAATAAGCCTACATTAAAATAACTAACTTGGTGTCTCCATAAGGTACGTGATAGTCTACTGTACTTACAGGTACCGGTACTGCTATTTTATCTGCTATGATGACGTCGTTAACAGTACATATTAAGACTTGGCTACTGTACAGTAATGTACGTTACAGTACTGTATAGCACTGTACAGTAATGTTACTGTTACGTTGCTACTAGTTACTGTACAGTACAGTACTATAGGCTACTGTGATTTATTTTATTAGATTTTACATTTAGGCTATGGATTTAGTTTATTTCTTTCATGAAAATAGTCATGTTAACACATTCACATATAACAAAATAAACATTATATTATCTTATAATTATGATTAATCTAATCCAGCTCTAAGACATTTATAGTTTTATAGGCTACTGTATATACTGCAATATACCAAAATGTAACAAGAACAAATCCACAGGTTGTCGTTAGATGTTTCAATTGTTTCTTATCTTTTAAAACAGGGGACACCATTACCATGGCGACTGCTCAATCGTCTTTAACAGTTGCAGTGTGTATCTTACTGATAACAGAACTGATACTGGCCAAAAAGGAATATTATGATATTTTGGGTGTCCCTAAAGATGCTACAGAACGTCAAATAAAAAAGGCTTTCCACAAACTTGCAATGAGGTACCATCCTGATAAGAATAAGAGTCCAGATGCTGAACTAAAGTTCAGGGAAATCGCTGAAGGTATGGTAAAAGTTATTGGTTGTTGTTATGTGCAATTATTTATTTTTTAACACAAAACCATGATGATATTTGGACGTCATCTTAATACTGCAGTGTCTTCTTTTTCATTTGCAGCATATGAAACATTATCAGACGAGAAAAGAAGAAGAGAGTATGACCACTTTGGACACTTAGACACGCAAGGCAGACGAAGGCAGAATGGCCACCAACCTTATAACTTCAACTTTGATGACATGTTCAAGGACTTTGACATCTACAGCCAAAACAGGCATGCCCGTCACAGAAGACAATTTGAGGAGCATTCCAGGTCCCACCAGGAGGCCCACAGTAGACATAAGAGACACTTTCAGGGGAGCTTTGGAGCCGGTGTCTTTGAAGACATTTATGATGAAATGGACAGAATGTTCACTTTTGAAAGACATGCCAAGCAGGCTGACAGTAGGTTTCAGGGTGCATCAAAACAGCACTGTAGGACAGTGACACAGCGTAGAGGTAATATGGTAACCACATACACAGACTGCACTGGGTCTTGATATTGCCTATAAATGGACTTGTGACTTTAAGATGCCTTAAATGGAGTCTATGCTTTTCTCTGACAAGTGACTGAGGTGCAATTGCTGCTGATTTTAAAAACATGCACTGAGAGGTGACTAGATAACTATCATACAAAGGTTTTTCAGTTCATTTAGCTGAGATCTGTTGTTGACTGACCTGTTTTATGGTGTCACTGCCATAGGTATTGTTAATTGTCAATACATTCCTTTTCAAGTTTTAGATTTATTGTTTAAGAAAGCAAATAGGCAATATTATGTCAGTATTTGTGTAAGTACCATTTGATATTGATTGATATGCTACTTTCTTTCACCCATCACCAACACACTAGTGTATATTTGCCAATATATCCATGTTTTAGTGAACTCATTATACCCCTGTTACATTTTCCTTGTACTGTTGTAGTTGCTATTGCACATTTTGTGAAATTGTGGGCTTTGTAAGAGAACTAAAGGTAAAACACAATAGCTGTTTTGCTTATGGTGGGGAAACAGGGAACACTGTCAACAAAAACCTGTGCATGTTGGCTTATTTAACCTGTGTATGCTTTCCACCAATGCTCTTTGGAAATAATAATACCAAGTGTTTAAACTACAGTACTTTGCAATGGACCTCTTAAACCATACACACTAAGGCACAATAGAGCACAATGTTTCCCCAATTACAGTACCTCAGTTTTGTGGTGTGCAATATTTTCATTTTTTGAAATCTAATGTTGACATTCATTTGTCTTTCAAGACTACCATTGCACTTTAATTTACATATATATTATGTTTTGATGTAAAAGTATGTTTTACTATAAAATTTCTTTGAGAAACAAAATGTAAAAGCCTAAAGAGTCTTTTTAGCTGTTTTTAGACATCACTTTGATTTCCAGTTCAAACATGTTCAAAATTAGTCATAAGTTGCTTATAAAGTAAGCTTATAAAGCTTGTAAGTTCAAACATGTTTATGTGTACATATTCAGTAACTACGCAAAAATACGGAAAATTAGTTATTACATTTTATGAGTCAGGAAATCACACTAGGAATTGTACCTTTTAACGTCATGATGTTCTCCAGGTACAGATTACCCAAATCACTAGCTCTTTGTGGCATATATAAGGCGCTAAACCTACAGTAATTCTACAGCTTACACAGACATGATGTGCACTGCTGGCACAACAAGGTGAGTTTCAAACACATGGGTTAAAATGCACACACACAAAAAAACAAATACATGAAGAAATAATTAATAAAGAAATAAATACACAGCAATTACTATTAAAAAACGCACAAAATCATACACAGTCAGATGGCGCGGCCGGGTGGCCAAATACGATATTACTAAGAACATCACGAGGGTAAATATTGCTGGTGTCGTTTAAAAACTCAGACTCCCATGATGCTACTCTATTATGTTGTGCGTAGTTCACTGGTGTACAGATTACAGAAGCTAGAGCGCCTAGCTGAGAGACATTGAATGACTTTGTACCTGTGTTTAGCAGGGTGGTTGTTTATTGGATACAAAATAAGACAAGAACTATGGAGGCCCTTATACCCGTTATAAATAAATTGCAAGATGTGTTTAATACCGTTGGGGCAGATATTATCCAATTGCCACAGATTGCTGTTGTTGGAACTCAGGTAAGAATCTGTAATGCTAGCAAGCTAACAAGTACTGTAGTGTATACAAATAGTCTAGCAGTAGCACACATTTACTCTTGCAGCTATACGTTACTTTAATTTCCCTCCTTCACAACGACCTAACTGTGTTGAATTACTCGGGGCTTTAACCACAAAATCGATTGCATAGCAGTGATACCACTGTTAACTAAACAGCAGTATATTAACCGCAAAGCACCACAGTACTATACAAAAATGTACAGTGCTGGTAGACTGAAAATATACATAAGCTTGCCTTGTTAACTATTGCTGGCCCTTGCCAAACTATTTAAATCCTCCACAAAAGAAACTGTGTATTGCATAACAGCAGATTCTGTAATGTCTGTGTTCTAATCTTGTTTTATTTTCATCATGTTCACAAAGCTGTTTTGTGCTCGCAGTGTAGCCTAATGACTTTACTTTATTGTCTGACATTTTACAGTATCAGACGTCAAATATCGTTTAGACGCCAGGCCAGCCACACGTTTAATAATAGTAGTTAGTAGCAGTAGTAGTAATTGTACTAATAATATAAACATTTATCCATGGACAATGAAAACGTGACAGACATGTTCTCTGTACAATAAATCGGAATGACTTGTGGTAAGTCACATGCATACATATGGTTCCTATTCAGTTTGGTTTGAGGCATCTTGTTGTGTGTACAGAGCAGTGGAAAGAGCTCTGTGTTAGAGAGCCTGGTTGGCAAAGATCTCCTGCCACGGGGTACGGGCATTGTCACCCGCCGGCCACTCATCCTTCAGTTGGTGCATATCGACCCAGATGACCGAAGAAAGACCACTGAGGAGAATGGTAATGTTAAAGACTTTTTTTCACCCGGTTCCTGGTTTGGCTGATTGATCTGGTCTTGGCTGCTTGTAAAAATGATTGTTATAGTAAAACTAACTATGTGAGTGTTTGCTTAGCTGCAAGTCTTACTACACTATGTCTATGCGTCTTTCTGAATGTCACCAAGGTTGTCATTGACTTATAAACTCAGCATTTTCACTATGACTTTACTATTTTGTTTTCACATTAAGAAGTCTTTCAGTGGGGAAATTAAATGGTATATTTCAGCACAATATCTCCCCAGATCTATGTAGTGTGTATATGTATTCATGCATTCCTCAGAGAAAAGTAAAAGTACATTTGCTGTAGTACTTTTTGAAGACATCCCATGAGCATTTTATTATTCTCTTAGACTACTAGGATAGCACTAGGAGGACCACTAGGATGGCAAAATACTGCATTGCTGCAGAAGGTCATACAGGACCCGCAGTTAGGAAGGCTAACCCTTATTCTTTCTCCTGTCATCTCTCCCTAACCGCAGAATCAAATTCCAGGAAAAATGGACGCCTTTATAGAGGTTTCCTTTTCCTTCTTTAGTCATTGTTTAGCTGCTTCCCCCTTTTTCTCCACTAGTTTTGTATTTGGTGTTGGGTCAATTAACCTAAGCTGACAAACCAAGTGTATTATCTTTATTGGGACCATGCCTACCAATAAAGGCATTTATTTCAGTTAAAGTTAGATAAGGAATATTTTAATCTTTACATTAAAATAATACTAACATCTACAAACCTGCCTCTACTGACTACAGTTTGAATAATTTGTTCAATTGTATTGTAAAAATGTGGCTAAATACTATACTGCAGGTTGGATATTTAATCTGAAATAAATGTTTTGCCTGTGATAAATAGCTTCCGTGGGATTCCCATATAGTTTTGCTTCAACTGCTGTAAAAACCCATTGCTTTTTTTGGTTCAGCTTTTGGTGAACCTTTGTGCTACACGAGTACTCCCATCCCAGCTGAGCCAACAAGCAAACATCCTTTCCTAGGGCACCTCATGCTCTGACTGGAATAATCACCACAGCTATCTCAAACATAATGTATATCTTTCAAGCAACCAAAACAAAGTTTCTTCTTTTGTAGGCATTGATGGAGAGGAGTGGGGCAAATTTCTGCACACAAAAAACAAGGTATAGTATGCCCCTCAAAGATCACTTCCTGATAGTTAACTCTTCTTTATTGATGTGCATGTGTTTTTGATACAAATAGCTATGAATCATGTAATAGTCATGCTTTTATAGTTTTTCAAGAGGAACACCTGTCATTTCTAATCACATCTGAGTGTAATTGGATGTGTTTTAGAGATACAGTATTGTATCTTAAAGTTAATATCTCATATGGGAATAGTTTAATAGGCTTTAGAGTTCTCTAAGGCAGCTCTGATATTTGACAATGCTTCTTGTTAATCAATATGAAGTACTATTAATACAGTAGCATTGTTTCAGCCTCATAATTGGATGCTATTATGACAAACAAATGTCCCCCTTATTCTGTGGTTCGGATTTCACTGACTATTGATTAGTGTCATTACACTATTGTATGTACAGTATGAGAATACAATGCCTTATGGTGGCTATACTCTTACTAGTCTGTATAATAATGTGACATGATCAACGGTGGCAGATGTACTGCCTCTACCGATCCCTGATTCCTTATGGCCTAGTGTCCCTGAGCAAGACACCTAACCCTAATTGCTCTCGATGTGTTGGATGGCACCTTGTATAGCTGACACCGCCATCCGTGTGGGAATGGGTGATTGTGAGGCAGTGATATACATTGATTTGAGTGTTCTGTGAGTTAGGAAAGCAAAATACAGTCCATTTAACTTTGTATCATGTACCAAAGACACACAGATTTCTAGTTATGTAAATTAAAGAAATGGACAATGTCAGTGGTACAGCCACGCATGTCTAATACATGTAAAACAGTATCTGGGAGGCCACATTGAGACACTGATTTATGGTTTATGTTATCCTTTCAGATCTACACTGACTTTGATGAAATCAGGCAGGAAATTGAAGCTGAAACTGAGAGAATATCTGGCATTAACAAGGTATGCAATTTAAACCAGTGTGAGTATTTGGTGAAAGCAGAGCATTGCTTTAAGATACCAAAACTATCCGCTAATGCACCATGGAATTTAGGATTAGGAAGTGTAACCTATTTTGTATTCGGTCCAATAGGGCATTAGTGATGAGCCCATTCACTTGAAGATATTCTCACCACATGTGGTGAACCTTACATTGGTGGATCTTCCTGGTATCACAAAGGTACAAACAGTTTTTCCATGCATTCCAAACAACCTCTCAAACCTCACTTCAAGAGGAGGTTGTGTTTCTTTTTAGTTTTAAATCTTTGTGTGATGCAGGTTCCTGTTGGAGATCAGCCTAAAGACATCGAGATTCAAATCAGAGAGCTGATCTTGAAGTATATTTCCAACCCAAACTGCATCATCCTGGCCGTGACTGCTGCCAACACAGATATGGCTACCTCAGAAGCTTTAAAGGTGGCCCGTGAAGTTGACCCAGATGGTAAATGGCTTCTCTTTATCCATGAAGTCTCTTTTGGCTAACTCTCACCTTGGTGTTCAGAGGTAGCATGGGAGCACTGTTCTCTGATGTTTACAGCCCTGTGTGTGCGCAGGTAGGAGGACATTAGCCGTGATGACCAAGCTAGACCTGATGGATGCTGGAACAGATGCCATGGATGTACTGATGGGAAGGGTTATCCCTGTCAAACTGGGCCTCATTGGAGTGGTCAACAGGTAAGTTCTGTTAGCCTCACTGCTAAAACACAGTGATTTGAGAGTTGGTGCTGCTGATACAGTCAGAAATGCTAATACGGATGATTGATAGCACAGCAAGGTTCTTGAAAGCCCCTGCATTATGCAGTCATCCATCCATCAGTCATTAATATAGTTGATTTGTTATTTTAGGAGCCAGTTGGACATTAACAACAGGAAGCCTGTGTCAGATGCTATCCGCGATGAATACGCCTTCTTACAGAAAAAGTACCCCTCCCTAGCAAACAGAAATGGAACTAAATATCTGGCTAGGACGTTGAACAGGTATGGGGGTGGGATGTTATTTCCTGTTTAGTTTTTTGTTATTGTTTTTCCTCACCATTTGTTCTGATACAATACCAAATTGAATCTATGACATTTCTTCCACCGTGTAACATCTACCTGTGATAGGTTACTAATGCATCACATCAGAGACTGCCTTCCTGAGTTGAAGACTAGGATCAATGTGTTGGCAGCCCAATATCAGTCCCTACTGAATGGCTATGGGGAGCCCGTGGAAGACAAGAGCGCCACCTTGCTGCAGCTTATCACCAAATTCGCTGCGGAGTACTGCCATACCATAGAGGGAACGGCCAAGTACATCGAGACAGCTGAACTGTGAGTTTAAGCAAGTTGCATAACTGCTGCATGTACCTTCAAACACCACTAAGTAGCGCCATCCTCAAGTTCAGAGTGAGAATTCTGCCTGTTTCTTTCTCAGATGTGGAGGAGCTAGAATCTGTTATATTTTCCATGAGACATTCGGTCGCACACTGGAATCAGTAGATCCCCTGGGCGGCCTGACAACCATAGATGTTCTCACAGCAATCAGAAATGCAACGGTAGGGTCTGGCTGAGTGCCTAATAACATGTAATATTATTATTTATTATTATTAATATATAAGAATAAGCATTCTGTGACAAATTAGAATAATTATAATTGTGTGTGTGTGTGTGTGTGTGTGTGTGCAGGGCCCAAGACCTGCTTTATTTGTCCCCGAGGTATCATTCGAGCTGCTTGTGAAGAGGCAGGTGAAGCGTCTGGAGGAACCCAGCCTGCGCTGTGTAGAGCTGGTTCATGAAGAGATGCAGAGGATCATCCAGCACTGCAGCAACTACAGCACGCAGGTGGGCCATAAGGCAGCATAGACTCTGGTGCTGTTAACAAGCATTAAAGGAGCAGGTATGAGTTAGATATCCTTGTGATATCATCCAGATCTTGTGAACTCCAATTTAATTTCCCTACATGTATCAATCTGGAACTCCTTTATTTGAAAGCGTTTGTGGCCCGGGCAGAAAATAGTCGGCCAATCGTCAGTCAGCTGAGGTTTTTTCTTAAATGATGACATCTAGGGTATGTCTAGCTGATGAGTGTTCTGATTGGGTGAGAGAAAGGTAGATAGTCCTATCGTGTGAAAGGAGGTTTTGATTGAAATGTCTTAACACACAACAGCTTTATGACAGAACACTTTTGATTGGAGGGATTCCAGACTGACAAAGTCAAACTAGCTGGCTAGATAGGGATGGTATCATGAGAGGCTATGAGTTAGACAGCTCACACAAGCATGCCAGGTATGTTGCGCTTTGAACTGCCTGTGTGTCCTATATTCACTGACCATATATTTCTATGCACAAATGTATACATTGTTCTTTTCAGGAATTGCTACGGTTTCCCAAGCTCCATGACGCCATAGTAGAAGTCATGACCTCCCTGCTCAGGAAAAGACTGCCAGTCACCAATGAAATGGTCAAGTAGCCTTTCACTATTACCATGTGCTGTCATATGCTCAACATCCCTCTCTATCTACTGTAGGTTGGTTTGTCTAGTCTGAATCCCATGTGTTTTACATTGCAGGTTCACAACCTGGTTGCTATTGAACTCGCCTATATCAACACCAAGCACCCTGACTTTGCTGATGCCTGTGGTCTCATGAATAACAACATAGAGGTACTAGATTACCTCTGAATTAAGTGGAGCCTGATTGCATTCCGGAGTGGGTCAGTTTATTTATATCCTTGATTTATACCCAGAATATGTGCCCACTTCATATGTCTGGTAGTTGCACTTTCTCTACTTCTCGCATTCATATTTGAGAAGTGCTTTTCTTAACTATCGTTAATTTTATTGAATTATGCCACCTGAGGGCGCCATATGATTGTGTGTGTTTTTTTTAATTGTCACTGGTGTGTGTGTATTTATTTCTTTATTAATTATTTGTTTATGTCTTTTTACGCTTCTGTTGTCCTTGGGTTTCAAACTCACACCTTGCTGTGCCGGCAGTGCACATCATACAGTGGGGAGAACAAGTATTTGATACACTGCTGTTTTGCAGGTTTTTACCTACAAAGGAGATGTCTGTAATGCAAAATCTGCAGTGTATCAAATACTTGACTGCTGTATGTGTGTGTAAACTGTAGAATTAGGTTTAGCCATCTATCTTCCACATTGAGCTAGAGGTCATTGTGATCCGGAAGACATCATGAGGGTAAAGGCTGGATCGTAGTTCTTAACCCTCGTAATGTACTCGTAATATAGTATTTAGCCACTTGGCGGCGCCATCTGATTATGTATGATTTGTGTGTTTTTCAATTGTCATTGCTGAGTGTATTTATTTATTTATTAATAATTTCTTTATGTATTTAT
>JAODUG010045357.1:0-16408 GCA_027564795.1 Aphredoderus sayanus | reverse complement strand
ACACACACACACACACACACACACACACACACACACACACACACACACACACACACACACACACACACACACAAATGTATGCTATTGACAGAGTGATCCAGCCTTCCTGCTAAAGCATATATTACAATAAATTATATATATATTATAATATAATAACATTTAAAAGGTATAGTAAGCAATTGTTAACTAATACACTTTTTGTCAAATTCACCAAATATCTCCTCGCAATCTGCTAGCTTTGCGTTTTCTGTGCGTGCTGAAAATATAAGTACTTCTCCAAATACCTGGCTCCGTAAATTAAAAACAAAAACTGCAGACCGCACACAACAACAATGTCCTAGCCATTGCAATGCGTTTCCAATATGTGGATCTTCTGAGGAAGCATCCTATATGGCATTTTTGTTTCAAAACTTTACCTGCAGAAAGGTTATCTCCAGAATGACCTATTGTACCTTTTAAGTTTCATTTAAATATGGCATAGCATTATAAAATAGTTGTTAACCTAGTGTACATTTAATATCTCTGTAAATCTGTAAACTCTCAAGATTGTGCATCTAAAAGTTTACTGTCCTTTTAAGAAGGGACAGTATATTTGTAATGTCACACTGTAATACTAAGCCCCGCCAAGGCAGGTGAGTGACAGCTCAGCCCCAGCATGGACTTGCTATAGCAGCATCTCCTCTCCTCATACCTTGGTAGAGTAGTTGGGTTTATCTGTGGCTTCATCTCCTATATAAAAATCCAGATCTTCCAAACCTTTTCCAAGTCTGCGGTGGGCCTGTTCCCCTACACCGGCACTCTCTCTAATTGCCACACCTGACACACACACACCCACACACACACAGACACATACACACAAAGACAGAGGTGTATTAGTAACATTTCTCATGCTATAAGGATCAGATAACAACTCCTTAGTGGTCATAACAGCATGTGCCAATTAATTGTTGGCCATTGTTTGTGTGCATGCGTGCTTGTATGGGTGTGTATATGGTAAACTTACAGGAGGGCATTATAAACTGTGGTTCTGTATTTCCAGCATAGCCTATCTTGGTGTAGCTGCAATGAAGAACATCACTTTTTAGTATTACAGTTGTGTGTAGGCCTTTGTGTTTCTCCAAATTGTCAATGTTGGCTTAGAAGTGGGTCATAGGAAGATTAAACTGGGTCCCAGGTGAACTGACAGCATAATCATTGACAGCACAAATCCATATAAACTCAATAGGAGGGTCATTAAAAATATTATAGAATACATTTCATTATATATTATTAATGTACTATTACAGGTCATTCTTCAATTAATAGTACAATAATTATTCAAAGCTCTGTACTATCGGCAAACACAAACAATGTTCCAACGTCAAGTTCAGACCCACGCTTGTGTGTGTGTTCTCACCCGGTCCCACAGTCTATGACGCAGGCCGGCAGATGCGTGGCCATCCCGTAGAACCGTCGCTCCTGTTCGGTTCGATTCGACCCGCTAATAATACTCGCCTAAATGTATTACTAACAGTAGCTTAATACTAGCACTGATGCTAAGGTGAGTATTACAAATACTGCCACTACTGGCAGAAGCCTAGTACTAGAACCGGTCGTGTTCGGCTGTGCTCGGTAAATGGCGGAGGTCTGGAACGGGTTTTAATAGCAGCGCGTTTGCAGTTGGCTACAATATCGTTATTTACCCGGGTTACTTTAAAATAACCCGACTTATCTCCTGTCTTCTGATGATAGTGCAATCCAGTGTTTCCACAGCTCTGACAGCTCCCCGCCTCGGTCCACTCGCTCGGACCGTTCCTGTTAACGGGACGCACGCACGCACGCCCATAAACACGCGCACATAAACACACAATGCAGGATGACTTCCTGTGTCAGGCGGGAGAAAATAGAAACGTTCTTCGGACACGGCCCGGTAACCGGAGAGGATGTGTGTGTCTGCATATATGTGTGCGTGCGTGTGTGTGTGTGTGTGTGTGTGTGTGTGTGTGTGTGCGTGTGTGTGTGCGTACGTGTGTGCATGGTTGGGTGATGGAGACAGGGAGAGAGAAAGTGACAGTCACGTGGGTGCCCAGATATTTAAAGTCTAGTTCGTATTAATAAAACGACAGCTGCAGCTGGCATTCCCCCCACCCATCTCCAAACTCTCCAAGTGGCAGAGATAGCTCAATGGGGCAGAGGCGGAAATGTAATAGGAACACTTTCCCAAACCGTTCCAAAGACACCAAGGTTTGTGCACCAGGGACGACTATAGGTTTGGTACATATTAATGGTTTTGGCCTCTATAGGTTCGGCGCAGGGCCATGAGACAATTTGTAGAATAAATGCACCACTTTCTGAATAATTATTACATAGGATACATTTTTAACAGGTATTTTATAAAATGTGCTAGCCATATACGATATAAATGTCTATAATTTGATTAAAAAAAGTTGTCGACATTGGCTACTACAGCCGAGTCGCCAACATCCGAAGATAAATATCAGTATGAAAGATGAGTCAACATTGTGCCTTCCTATCCTGGCCGCTAAGTGGCGACAAACACTAAGTCATGTTACCTATATATCCAGCCTCTGAAAGAAAAATTGTCTTGAGTTGACGGAAGTAGTAGGTTTGGTTGTAAATGTTATGACTGCACTAAAACTTCAAATCGGCGTAACGTTTTCTAAAATTCTGTTCAGAACTACTTTACTCGCTAAACAGAGAATGTAGGCCTAATGTCGCACAAGAACCTGGAAGTAGGGTAATGTCGTAGAAACCGGAAGTGTGTTTGACATAATTAAATATATTGTTGCAGAGATGGCCATGGAGACAGAGACGGGAGTTCAGGTGGGGATAGAACAACATCGCGTTGTATGCCTATGGTCGTCATTCGCCTACCGTTGTTTAAAATAAAAATGACTATTTATTGTGTACCAGTGGATGTAAAGAACTGTGAGAACTTGACAACATTTCACTTTCACGCCCTGCACGTGCACACGCGGACACACGCATATGCACACATCACATCACACGCATACCATCAATGTATTATGGTATTAGTTTAGCACCTAATTCGTTTATTTGTAACTATTACAAATAGTTACAAATAAACGAATGTGTGTTTTACAGCAAACCGTTTATTTTGATATAATCTGGTGGTTTTATTTGACCACTTTTCTATTATATTCTTCAAAGCTTGTTGCCAGGTTGGAAAGCCGGCGCAGCCTGAGAGATATCGAGCCACATCTCTTCCCAGACGACAGTGGCCCAGATCATGGTACCAGTGTAATCCAAATTCACTTGTCTGACCAGTCCTTAATCCAGTTTAGTCCAGTATATCTGAATTCTCCCTATGTGTTACTAGGTGAGGTGGTTGAGCTGCATGGTTTTGAAGGAACAGGTCAGTTTCACATTATAATTTATAGATTAAATTAGATGATGAATATTCTTTTAGACACATTAATCGATACACTGCTGTTATGCTAGTTTTATAACACGTGTGTGTGTGTGTGTGTGTGTGTGTGTGTGTGTGTGTGTGTGTGTGTGTTAGGGAAGACAGAGCTGCTGTACCACTTGCTGTGCAGGTGTGTGTTGCCACCGGAGGCAGGCGGTTTGTGTGTGGAGGTCGTGTTCATAGACACAGACTATAGTCTTGACCTGCTAAGACTGGTTACCATCCTGGAGACCAGGCTGACGTCAGGTAGGCACACACACACACACACACACACACACACACACACACACACACACACGACCTAGAACCATCCTGTATGATGGTATGAGTCTGTCTCTCTCTCTCTAGGTCTCTCTACCAGTCCTGAAGTGTGTCTAGAGGAGGTGCTGCACTCCTGTCTGTCTCGCCTCCTGGTGGTGCACGTCACCTCCTCCTCACAGCTCCTTCTCACGCTACACTACCTGGAGACCTCCCTCTGCTCCCGACCTGGCCTGTCGCTGCTCCTCATCGACAGCATCTCCGCCTTCTATTGGCTGGATCGCTCTGAGGGCGGGGCCAGCATTGCCAAACAGGAAGAGAAGCTCCGCAAGTGTTCTCAGCTGCTGGGGAGGCTCCTGAGGTGCCCCGTCTACATGCGTTTGACGTGTGTCTGCTTGATGCCTGTCCCTGTATATTGTTTATTTACGTCAGTGTTTGTGAACCAAATAGTGTGCATGTATTGGCCAGAGTTATGAAACCCTGGAAGCACAGACACTGCGAGTGAGGTGTGTCTCGTTCCTTGGATTTACATGTTGTTTAATTTACATTGTGTAGCCTCTGCTAAATGTAATTATTTATGTCCTAAACACGAGCTCAATGATAGTGCTGTTTGTATGCACAAGACTTTGCTCACATTACATAGAAATGTGTATTCCCCTCTGATAATTGTCTGCTCCTGTAGGGATTACAGAATCACTGTTTTCGCCAGCTCACATGCCATCAGGAAGAGCTACCGGAATACAGCAAGCTCTAGCGGCTGCTCCTGGTCTGACTATGCCCAGCCCTACCTCTGTCGCACCTGGCAGCTGCTGGTGACCCACAGGCTGCTGTGTTCTAGGTCTGGAGCCAACATGGCCACGGACAAAGAAAAGAGCCAACAGGTTTTCACTGTGCAGTGCATCTCCTCTAAGAGCAAGAGTTCTAGGAGCAGCTCCTTTAATGTGACTGACAGAGGGGTGGTGTTCTTCTGAAATGACTCCTCCCACTATATCTCTAGTGAGAAGAGGTGCTTCTTAGAGGAGGTGAAGCTTTTCAGTCTCTTGCCACTGTATGGCTCAATGTATTCTCACTCAGTGGTTCTCAAAGTGGTTTCATATGCTTTTAGGGAATCTCAAGATGATTTAAAAGACATGTTTTGCTCTTTAAAAAAAAAGTTAGAATTGATTGTACTTTATTAAAACATGCATTCAAAAACCATTTTTTATTATTTGATTAGTTATGAATCACATCTTCAAGGGGGGTGACTAAATTTCTTCGTATTTTTCTGTCTTCAGCTTATCATTGTTACTCTGAGCATTGACGTTTTGAAGACGGTGTTTTGTTTATATAAGAATTGGGTCACTTTAAGTATATTTTGGCAACTTTGTGTACTTGAGTAACCTTCAGGTTATCATGTTATGGCGTCATGAAAAGGCGACATGTTTACAGAGTTCAACATATCTGGTGCCTATAAACTTTGACACCTGCCCTGCAGGTTTAGTTGGACAGCCTGGTACCTGCTTGTTGAGTTTAATACAATGAATTAATGCAAATACAAATTATTGTAGTATTAAAATGTGTTGGTGTTATATTTTTTAATAGGCTACATGTCTTTGACTTTTGTGTATTTTGTAATACTTGAAAAGAAAGTGACCAAGAATACATGCATTTTCCCCCAGACTAACAAAAATGTACAGATTAGTGTTCTGAGCGTGTAACAGACTTCAGTTTAAGTCATAACTACCAGTGTAAGTATATTGACAGTGCAGTCCAGTCTGGTGTACTAACCCTCGTGACACCCTTAAAATTTAGTCTTGAACCACACAGCTGATTGTAAATGATTTTATGGTTACTTTTATTGCCATTGCTGTGTGTATTTATTTCTTTATTAACTATTTATTTATGTATTTGTGTTGTTTTTTGTGCCTTTTAACTCTCCTGTTGTCCTCAGGTTTCAAAAACACACTTTGTTGTGCCAGCAGTGCACATTATATATGTGTGTATGATGTAGAATTAGGTTTAGCGCCTTCTATCTTCCACAAAGCGCTAGTGATTTGGGTCATTTTGACATTTGAGGACATCACAAGGGCTAAATGGAGATAATCCAGTTCCAGCCTATGGCACAATCCAAGGCCAGTTTGCGGAAGGATCCAGTCCTAGTTTTCTATCTGATGACAGCTGCCGCCTCACCGGAGTAGCGCTTGGCGGCTTCATCCGCAGGGTCAGAAAACACTTCATAACATCCTTTGCCGTAGCGGGCCTGCACGGAGTAAAATAAATATATTTTTACACCTCCGTCGGTATGAGTGTGTTGCATGTATCTAGCACGGAACAGTGCGTTTTAGAGTATTGTCCGTGCAGGCCCAGGTACACTGATGTTTATTGGACCTACTTCTCCTCCGTCGTTGACAGGCGGTGATGCGGTCGCTCCCAAACATGGCCTCCATGATGGAGCGAGCGCTTTAACTTTAATTTTCGCAATTTTAGAGGTGAAAATCGTGCTTTTTCTTTCATTCTCACGGGAATGTTTCGTTGGAAAATATTATGCCTATCCTATAAAACAGATGGTATATTTTGGAGAAGTTCGTCGTTGGATTTAAAATCGGTTTAAGTTGTAAAGCTGCAAAGCTGGAGAGGAAAAAGAGAATTGCATCAATTCCGTAAGAGCTTTTTGTATTTCTTTCGACACTTTACTATAATGTAAAATATTGTTTCTGTAAGATGGCAGCAGGGTATTCACATTGGTCCTCCTAATTTAATCGTGGCTAGAGAAAAGCTTCTCTGTCTGTGTAAACGCACTCGTAATAGTGCGCGCTAAGAACTAGCATGCTAATGCTAATGCTAGCAGGAAAGTGATCAGTTGAATACGGGGCGGTGCGCACGAGCCTGCAGAGGTAGGAAGCTGCTCTGCTAGTTAGTTTTAGTTAATAACGATTAATAATAACATCATTATGTACAAAAATGGTAGGTGTGTGTGTGTGCGCGTGTGTGTGTGCTTTTTAATATGTAAACAACAAACAAAATACAAAAGGGGTTGGCAGCGCTGCCATTGAACGTAATCAGTTAATACTAACAGTACAGTAATAAATTGGCCTTATGATGCAGTATTATCTTAGTTAAGAGTTGAATGAGTTATTCTACAGACAACATTGTATTTGTTTTTTAATATACTCATTTTTTAATATATTTATAAATATCACTTGATGTTCAATTCTGGTACGTACTACATTCATAATAGATATATATATATATATATATATATATGTTTTGTAGTTATAGTCTACTAATCTTTGTTTACAAACCAGAAAAATCATTGGAAGGGCAATTATGTCTAAACAGGAACAAAACATTTATCTTGAATAATGATGACATTTACCCAAGTGGCAGATAAATGTCCTACAACAACAAAATGTTGTTTACATGCCTTCTGTTAAGTTTAATATTAATTAATGGCCATATGGTGAAGATGTAACATCGATCAATTCAAATAATATTGAATTTAGCAAGAGCGTTATTGGGACTAAGTTTATTAGCATAAACAAGAGTATAAATAGGTTTTTCAAAGATGTCCTTTATCTTGTCACATCTGGCACTTGTAAGACCAACATAGGACTTGTAATCGGTTTTTATACTTAGTTATTTATTCTCTGAATTTGAAATCATATGAAGAAACATTGCTCCAGTAGGTTCTAGATCCTATGTTTCGCTAATGTTGTGTCTAGCCTCAAGGACAGTTCCTACAGCCTTCAAAACAATGTAGGCTTACATTCAAGCCTTCCTAAACAGGAGTGTGTTTTATTCAGATGGGTGTCCTGTATCTGAGAGGACTCTAGTCCTCTCTCACACAGTGGTTGTGTTTGATGTGTCAGTATGCAGGACAAAGTGTGCGGTGGTTGACATGTCAGATACAGTGTGTGTCTGCCGCAGATTGGGCTTGAACAGGTGTCTATATCCTAAACAGAAACTCCCCTAGATTCCCCTCTTGCGACTGGATTACACACAAACCAGTCCTGAGTCCAGACTACTACTGTATGCGGCTGTGTGTCTGTGTTTCTGAATCAGTAACCTCCACACAGGGTTACTTAAGGCCAAACCATACATCAGTGACAATGTTTTATATGCACACAGTGTTTCTGGTTTTGGCCATTATTATGGAAATGACAATATTCCTACTTGTCTGTTTCCATTCCAAATTATTATTTTACTAATATACCTCTACACACTCCAAGAATATCACACTCTTATGTCTATATCCTTTTTCTACAGTATGTAACTGGACAAGTTTATTCTGATATGAAACTAAATAGAATCTGGTGTTAAAAGTATTGTGATATCTTAAATTATGTCTACATTAAATTAGTGCAGTCACTATCGATTAAATAGATCATCAAGTAATCTAACAGTCTTTTGACAATTAGTCAATATTCTTATTTTAAAAGCTATAGATTTAAAAACATGTTCTTAAGTGATCTATAACAATGACACTTTGCATTTCAAGCTCTATCAAATCTATAATTAGAAAAATATAACCCGTTACCCCACAGCAGCACTAATTCAATGTTGCTGACTCACCCGTTTCACATAAAAAAACGTGAACTGACCTACATTAAAATAACCAATCTACATCAACTTCACACAAACACGTTGACAAGGTTTTTGAGAATAGCTGCATTTGCCTGCATTTGTCACATAGCCTATAATTGGTTGGCATGAGCACAGTTTACACATTTTAAGAGATTGTAGCCTGTAATAGGCTGCAACATTGTAAGCTATCAGTTAGCCAACATAAATTACCTGAAGATATCTGGTGGTTTTTGAGTGAACACTGGATATTTTCTCTGCTGCTGCTGCATTGTGGTTGTGCTGTGCTGGTATGCAAGTTGAGTTTTACAATGGCAGAGTAACTGCATTTTCTCTTAATGCTAAAGTGAAGTGTTCACAAACGATTTAAACTTTCGACTCTTCTTTGGTCGCCAGACTCGGTAGCTTCTATGCCTTCAGCCATGTCTATTATTGGAGAAGACCATTTCTTAATCGATGCAATTTTTTTAAATCGAGTTACTCTATTAATAGTGACAGATCAGTTTATTATCTTAGTTGGTTCTGGCTGAGTGTAATAACTTGCTGGGTTGGGTGACGAGGACACATGTGCCACATGACACAACTTGGAGTGTGAATGTCAGGCATTCAGCCAGTGGTAAATGCTTGGTATGTTTGAGACCTTCAAGATACAGTGTCCGTCCCTCTGTGTCTCACTTTCTCTACAGCCCTACCCCTGTATCTAATGGCGCCTCCTCTTCATGATTACATAGCAGTATTCATACTAAATGCAGAAGCTAAATTAATTATAAACAGTAGGAGAGAACCCTACACAGATCTTGTCTGTACTTCTCATCCCCAGGTCCTCCTCAGCAATAGCCGATAGGGATAGATGAATGGATAATAAATGTACATTTAAAAATGTTTCTTTCTTGAACATCTGTTGACTTATGCAATGAGTGCCAGTTAGCTGTCGATTGCTCTCTGATTGGAAGTTAATCCATGTACATTTAATTTATGGTGGACCAGGGAGAAAGTTCCTGTGATATTAGCCGGCCCATCACAGTTGCTTGTGATTGACTGATAAGGGGAAAGGAAATTTGATTTGGCTTTATTTTACTGTTGACATAAATATATTTGAAACGCTGCAAGTTTCTGGTTGTGGCTACCTTGTAGAAGTGTAAAAAGATGACGAATGCAAGCGATGGCAGCTAAGGGACTGTAAAAAAATTAGAATTTCACAATGAGTCAATTTAAAACTAAATATCTGCATGTAAATGACATAGAGCTGTACAATTTGTGAAAGCTTTATTATGAAAATCGGAATCGGCCAAGAAAAATGCAATTGGTGCATCCCTAGTCTTCACTGTAGTTGTAAGACTTGTTATTTATTTTTACTAAACGGGTAATTACTGCCACTTTGGCATAGTAATGATTCTGTGAATGGTCAGCTGAACTGTTTGTGTAGCCAGTAGGCTATTGGATCACAATCGGGTCACAAGGCTGGCTATCTACTTCTCTCTTTTCCACTCTGAAGGCCACAGTATACAGTACTTCAGACAAACACAAATTTGGTGTGCAAACCAGCAGATGTGCGACTGGTGTGAAAGCACCACATTTGCTTTGCATGCTGTAGGATGAAAGCAAATACAACCTAAAATTCACTTTCAAATCAACAAGGTGTGCCAAGTTCTGGCCATTGGTGGTCCAATACTGAGAGGGTTTAATAAAGGTTTTTCTGTTTTGAAGATATATGTACTGTAAAGAACAGTTTAACAAGAATGTATGAATTTGTGTGTTGCTTTTGCTTTATACTTATCAAATAAATCAATTCACGTTTTAACCAGAATGCCATCTGAGGCTCAGTCTAAGGAGCCTCGTGACAGAGGACCGCCCCATCCTGTCACTCGGGCTGGACGCAGTGCCCTGTTGGCCAAGGCAGCTGCTAGTGCCACCCCTGAGAAGCGCCGTCGTGGACGCCCTCGAAAGGATGGGAGCACTGGTCACTCTGTGCCTCCTCAAACACCTCCACCGCCACCTCCTCCTTCCCCTCCACATTCAAGACAGAGGTAAGTAACACCTCCTCTCTGTCACAGTGGTTCTCAAACTCGCATAGATTTGAGAGCAATGAACCAATTATTTTTGCTTTACAGATCTAGTAACATAGATACACTAGGCAATATAACTGCCACAAACACCATTTTAAGATTGTGCAACAATACATTTTTTTGTTTTGTGTACATTTTATAATGTGAATGGGTTTCCTGTAGATTGGAGTAACCGTCCTACCACCCGTCCTGATCTGTTGTGATGATCCATTTGTCTACCAGTAGACATTTTGCTCTACTTGCCAATTCTACACCATTATATAGAATTGCATATTTTGTGATTGGAGGTTTTGGCCCACACTTACTGTGAAATACACTATTGTTTGGTTGTTGTTGATAATGTTTGCCATGGTCTCCTGGTGACATTTATTAGGCCGATATATCTGACTGACATCAGCCTGTCTCTAAATTAGATGACACTCACTGATGGCAGTGGCCAATGTTTATCTATTATTTACACCAATATTGTGTTTATGGATCAGTTTGTGCATGTAAAATATGTAGTTATAGACAGTCTCAATGCGCATGTTCGCCCCTAAAGCATTATCGGTGCAGCCTAAAACAATGACAATCTCATACTTTTTAAGTCTCTCTAATAACAAACAAATTAGATATTAATTGATAACGTCTGTGTGAAAAAATAAAACAATTAGTCAAAACATGTTTTCCCATGGGAAAAATGCTTTTACATGAGCTTGTGAATACCGATCTGTTACAGTTGGTACAGTACCTTACATGTAAGGCATTTCCTGTGGCGGTAAATTAGATATATACAGAAGTTTATACAACCAATTCCAATGAAGTTTGGACGTTGTGTAAAAAGTAAATAAAAACAGAATACAATGATTTGCAAATCCTTTTCACCTATATTCAATTGAATACACTACAAAGACACTCACTTTGAGACTCACTTTGAATTTGATGCCTTCGACATATTCCAAAAAAGCTGGGACAGGGGCAACAAAAGACTAGGAAAGTTGAGAAAAAACACCTGTTTGGAACATTCCGTGAACAGGTTAATTGGTAACAGATGAGTGTCATGATTAGGTATAAAAAGGAGCATCCCCGAAAGGCTCAGTCAAGCAAGGATGGGGCGAGGTTCACCACTTTGTGAACAACTGTATGAGCAAATAGCCCAAAAGTTTAAGAACTAGCATCTACGGTCCATAATATCATCAAAAGATTTAGAGTATCTGGAGAAATCTCTGCACTAAGAGGCAAGGATAAAAACCAACATTGAATGCCCGTGACCTTTTATCCCTCAGGCAGCACTGCATTAAAAACTGACATCAATGTGTAAAGGACATTACCACATGGGCTCAGGAACATTTCTGTCACACCCTGAACTGTGGAATTGCCTCCACTCCCACCTGTGAGTCACCTGTGGTGTTGTCTCCACCAGGTGTTTTCAGTTTTCCAATTGTCTTGTGTATATCACTCTGGTTCTCTGGTTCACTCGATGCTAGATTGTTTGTCTTGTGCTCTTGTTCCAGTGTTCCAGGGGCAGGCAGACTACGAGCCTGCCTGCCCCTTTTGTACCGTAGCCTTTCTGATACCCGTCACCGACACTACCTGCCTGACTTCTAGAGTCTGCCTGCTCCTGTTGTACCGTCACCATTCTGATACCCATTACCAACCCTACCTGCTGGAGATCTAGAGACTGCCTGCTCCTATTGTACCGTGGCCTTTCTGATACCTGTTGCTGACTCTACCTGCCCTAGTTTCAGAGACTGCCTTGCCCCTTTGTAAATAAATCTATTAAAACTAGAGCTGGGCACGTTAACGCGTTAACGCATTAATGAATGAACGCCGACGATTATTTTATCGTGCATTAACGCACTTCATATATTTGATTTTAAAGTCCGTTGCTCACTGGCTCTGAACAGCGACGGACTAACCGTCAAAAGGTTCAAAGTGAGTGAATATTTGCAAAACACAATAAAGTTTATCAGTCTGAACATTATATATCTTGTCGTTGTAGTGTATTAAATTCAATGTACGTTGAAAAGGATTTGCAAATCATTCTTCAACGTCCCAACTTCATTGGAATTGGGGTTGTATTTTAAATTTGCCAGATCCCCTAAACAAAAGAATTAGTCAAAATATTTACAGATTTTACCGGAGTTCTCTATGCAGTGTGCGATATTGTCTATATATATATATATATATATATATATATATAGTTTACACCAGGGATACAGTGAAGGCTTACAGTACCATAAGCTTGGACGCCTACAATATTTCTTAGCACTAAAGTTAGTGTTCGCACAGGTTAAATAGATATTGTATCATTTACGGTGAGGTTGGAGCAGGCCAGACCATTAATAAGGCATAACGTACTCTGCTTCACAGCAGCAATCCAAGTATCACACTGTTTTCTTTTGGGAAACAGAAAGCCTTGATTTGTGATATTACTGGTCTTAAGGAACATCCAACCACAGAACAACATGCCCCCAGTTTCATTACTGATATTTTAGATATCAGTCAGTACAGCGTTACTACTGTGCAGTGCCAGTAATCGCCTCTATTTGCCTTTGTTTTGAACATATAACCAAACTCATTAATATTCATTGAAACGGTCTATAAAGGCTGCTAATCTGTGTCATATGGTCTTTTGGATACAGAAGGTGCTAAGACACTTCTGCAAGAGAATAAACTATATTCATCTGTGTTGGGCAAGGCCAAAAGTTTGACTCAACGGGGTGGAGTCACTTGACTACACGGTAATGTTTTTAAGGGGAAAGTAGTAACAGAAGCCATGTCGGAAGGAGTTTGACATTGGGGGGGAAATTGACACATTCGCTAAGCTTCTCTTTTGAATGACCATGTGTCATGTTAAGCTTTTAGAACAAAGTCAAATGTAGGAAGAGTATGAATATGATACCTGCAGGTCTGACAGATATCCTCAGTTTACAGGGGGTGTCGGCATATTTTTCTCTTATCGAAGCCAAAAACTAAGCAATATCCTGGTGCGCTTTTGCATAAACTATTTGTAAAATAAAATAATTTTTTTGCTAGGAATGGGCTAAAATAATGAAAGCTAATAGGAGTCATAATTATTAGCTTCTAGGGCTGGCCCTAATACCATTTTACAAGCTTCGAATGATCGTTAGTATTTCCAAACGAGTATTCGAATACTCGTTTTCAAAAACTCCCATTAAAAACATGGGAGATCATGTACCGCTATCGTCTCCGACTGAATGCGATAAGTTAGCCACAGTTAATATTAAGTTAACAAAGCTACGTTTAAATCATCCATTGGTTTTGCCAGACTGCGTAAATTGGACGTAGTGATCTAGTTACCGGTATTGTAGTAACCAGGATACCAGGATACTATCATGTATATGGAGATATGATTAACCTGATTCCTCTGTGGTCAAGTAAACGCCATATTAAGTTGTCTGTCACACATTACGAGTCTGTTCTGTTCTGATAAAGAGTGGGGCTGCAGAGTTCTGAGCGAGTGACTTGAAGTTAGTTTGTCTGTCGTTGTTGATGCTAATGATAGTAAGACAGCAGCATTTTTCTCTATAGTTTTCGCACACTCATATTACTGTTGTTTATTGCTGTGCACGATTGTCACAATTCCAAAATGGGGGGCCGGGTCCTGACAAACAAGCTATTGGCCTATTTGTAAAACATGCGTCCCCTGCTAGGTTCTGAGTTTCTATTACTTTTCGGTTAATTAGCCAGTTGGTTATTTGCGGTCTGACTCGGACAACAGTAGCCTACCTAGCTGACACTGGCTGGACGCAATGGGGGCCATGTGCACATGTGGTTTGTTTTCAAATTTAAGTGGACAACAAGTCCGTGTATTTGACCAAAATCAGTATCTGCATCAGTCATCAACCATATTGTTATTTTAACCACCCATGATTATTTTACTGATACCGTGTAGTGCTGACATTAATGTATCTGTGTGTGTGTGTAAAATGGTCACATCTGCATCAGTATCTGCATCAGTCATCAGCCATATTGTTATTTTAACCACCCATGATTATTCTACTGATACCGTGTAGTGCTGACATTAATGTATCTGTGTGTGTGTGTGTGTGTGTGTGTGTGTGTAAAATGGTCACATCTTATTGGTCACCCCCCCCCCCGTCCTTCTTATCTCATGTCTTTTTACACACACATGGCATAGGGTTTTGACGTTGGAGAGGAAGTGGTTAAGTTGCATGCTGGGTAAACAGCAGCAGGGAAGAGAGTGGAGGGAGTGTCTGGCACTTCTCCAGCCAATCAGGTGTTCCGGTCCAGGTTTTAAAACCCCCCTACTCAAGAATAGAGCTGGAACTACTTTCTAAATCAGAGACAGACACACACACACTTAGTGGCACTAAGACAGACAAGGAGGCAGGAACTCAAATACACACACGGATCAGTTGTGTCAGTTGCAGAGTCTGTAGTTTTAACTGTATTTCAATAAGTTAAATTGAAACTTGTCTCACTTCAGGCAATATTTGGCCTACTTAACCCCCTTAAAAATATCGTATTTTTCCACCTGGCCTTTAGGTCAAAATGACCCAAATCACTAGCTCTTTGTGGCAGATAGAAGGCGCAAAACCTAATTCTACAGCTTACACACACATGATGTGCACTGCTGGCACAACAAGGTGCCAGCAGGACAACAGGAAGGTTAAAAGTCACAAACAAATACATAAAGAAATAATTAATAAACAATAAATACACAGCAATGACAATTAAAAAAACACACAAATCATACACAATCAGATGGTGCCCTCTGGTGGTATAATTCCATATAATTAAGGACATCATGAGGGTTAAATGTGTGTGCAAGTGCTAAGTGGTTTGTGCCTGTCTTATATTTTTTTACACCAGATTTAGAACCATTTTACAATTTGACCAAGTCAGCGATTCCTCAGTCTACAGTCTGCTCTAGTCTGAGAGGTTTAAACCGATTTTGGAACTCTCCCACAGTGCCTCCGTTATCTGGTAAATGCCGGACTTTGACCGGAAAATTCTGATGAAGTTCGAAGTTCCTACAAATGTTAACCTCTCCGGTCAAAATGTCTGGTGAAAAGAATTACCCCAAAGCAAAATTTTAATTGTATTTTATAGCATGTGAAACGAAACAGCCAGCAGTGTACATTTGTTTCATTTACTCTGATAAAACGGGAGGCTGCACGCACCATAACAACAAACATTAGCCTATAGTGCTAGAGACCAGTAGAGCTCAGACACTGGCGGCCAAACAGATCTATATTATGAAACCAAGCAGGATTAATGACAATATGGGCCACAAATCCAGGTAGACCTACAGTAAGGATGCAAATTGCTATTTTGTTGACCGGACACATGTCATTATATAAAGTATTTTCCGGACAATACGTCACAGCACTCGGCAATAAACTTGTTGTTGCGAAGAAAAAAACAAGTCGCTTCAGTGTAAAAGTCGCATTTGTATTACATTTATTTTTTAACAATAAATATACTTTTTGATCATTAGAACAGACAAACCCTAGGCCTATATAACCAAAACAACATAGAGGCATGTCATGATATAATAACTCGTGTGTAAGCCACATGAAGAATAACACCTCGAATGGACTTCGTGTGAAGAAAAAACTTATTTTTATTATAATACACATGGCATCGAAATAATACACAAGGAAACAATACACATGGAAACAAGCAAGAGAGGATCAGTTACCCTGCCCGGAACCGTACTCCTGGATAGGGGTTGGACTTTATTCTACTTTGATGTTGCCCAGGGTGTGAGGGACCGGGCGGGTGTGGGGATACTCATAAGCCCCCGGCTGAGCGCTGAACGTTGGAGTTTACCCCGGTGGACGAGAGGGTTGCCTCCTTACGCCTCCGGGTGGTAGGGGGGAAAACTCTGACGGTTGTCTGTGCATATGCGCTGAACAGCAGTTCAGAGTATTCAGCCTTCTTGGAGACCCTGAATGGAGTCCTGTATGTGGCTCCACTAGGGGACTCCATTGTTCTGCTGGGAGACTCCATCACGCACGTGAGCAATGATCTAAACCCGAGTGGGCGTTTGTTATTAGACTTCTGTGCTAGTCATGGACTGTCTATAACGAATACCATGTTCGAACATAAGGATGCTCATAAG
>JAODUG010045346.1:4080-16414 GCA_027564795.1 Aphredoderus sayanus | reverse complement strand
TTCTATTTATAGAGAGAGAGAGAGAGAGAGAGAGAGAGAGAGAGAGAGAGAGAGAGAGAGAGAGAGAGAGAGAGAGTGTTTAGTCTAGTCAGTAAAATTAGGCCGTGCTCCACATCTTTCTAAACCAGTGTCTCAGTGTTTGTGTGAAAGGGCATAGTGGAGGGGTCGCCGTGGCGATGATAAGGGTGCATCACTGGCGTCCGCTGGATCTCGTTGTCCTGTCTTGTTACTTCTGTCACTCTGCCTCTCCAGGTACATTTCCAAGACTATGAAGATCATGAAGACGAATGTGTGTGTCAGCCAGTCTATTAGAAGGGTTGTCAGCAGAGGTTGATGCTGACAAGCTGTTTGTTTGGACAGTGTAAATATTAGTGGCAGACAAATGGCTTTGCTGTGTCCTTTGTTAATGCCACAGTCCATTTAACGTATGCCAGACCCAAACAATACAGTCTGCTTCTCTCTCTCTTGCTCTCTCTCTAAAGCACACACACGTACACACGCAAAGATGCACACACACACTAATCCGCTATCTATCAGGTTTTGTGAAGGATTGAACTTTTCACCTTTCAACAGGACTCCCGACTAATACACATGCAAACTAACTGAAATACATACACACACGTGCAGACTTGCATGCACATGCACACGCACACACACACAAACACAAGCAGGTGAGAAGACGTGAATCCACTTTCTCTCAGATATTAAATCTCTTTGCTTTTCAACTAAATATAAAAAAACAAGCTTCCAACAGATGAAGTCAACAGAAAGAACTCTGTACGGAGGTTAATACCAGGCCACATAAAGTTTAAAATTAAATTTCCAGTGCACTGAGGCAGTGGATATTCTATGCGAGAAGATACTGTCCTTTCCTCAGTCTAATGCAATTAACACTACACAGAGGACAGGACACGGATGGTTAAGAGGGATGGAATGAGAAGATGTGGCTAGATATAGAGGATACAGGGAGAGGTATAACTTTAGGCAGAAGGGATTGGTGTCTTTAAGTGGAGTGGGGGGCCTATTTTTAAGCGACCTTTTGCTCATCTAGTGAAAACAAACGTCATACTGCAATGTAAGACCCAAGCCCTTGTAAATCGTACCTGTGTCACCCATCACTTTGATATTAACACCAATGAGCATTAAAACCAATGAAACCACACTGTAGTCTCCTGTATCTGAGTATCTTACAGTTATTCTACGTTTTACCCATAATTCAACAGGTTTGGGGTGGGGGTGGGGGTTACAGAAGCAGATGTCCCACCTGCAGCAGAAGCACATCTGTAATACAATCGCGAAAACAAGTCCACGTCTCTCTGACTTTATTTCTCGGGGTCTGACCTCGTGGGAGCGCGCACACACACACACACACACACACACACAGAGGTCGGCGTCAGATAAGATGAGTTTCCTGTTAATGAGATCAGAATGGCAGTTGGTGTCTCTTCCCACTCCTGGCCCCGGCAGACTGGTGAATAGCTTCCCCCCGCACCATCTGTAACCCAAGCACCTTCTCTGCCTCTACGCCGCCCCAGGCGGGCGGGGGAGGATAAGGTTCCCCCATTGTCGCCCATTTCGAGATAATATTGTCCCCTCCACTGTGTCCGTGAAACACAAGAATGCCAGTAGCAGACCGGCCATAGAAAGCGCCTTTGCCCAGGGTGAATAGGGTCCACACAGTGTGGATGGGGAGCTGAAGTAATGGAGGAGACAGATGAGAGACTGGGAGAGATTGCCCCACACACACACACCTGGGAGATGGGATCACAGGAGAAGCTGAACTCCACCTAATGCTGTGTACATGCTGCCCTGTAAACATTTGTTTTATTCCCACAGGTTATACTTCTACCATGCATGGCACAGCTGTCGGCTTGTGTCAGTGCAACCACATGATTGCGCAATAGGTTAAGGTTTTGCCGACACTGTGGAACAATCTTCCCTTGTCAATAAGATGCTCCCCCACCACATTTGACAGACATTTAAATCTCTTTTAAAAACACACATGTACTCTTTAGCGTTCCAGTGAGTCATGGACATTGTCTTGTAGGTTTGTTGTGTATTGTGTTTTATTGTTGTTTTATTTCAGATATATATTGTTAATTACATTGGTGTCTACAGCACTTTGGTCAGCATTGCCTGTTTTTAAATGTGCTTTATGGAAGTGACTTGACTTGACTTATAAAGCAGACAGTTGCTGTTACACATTTCTCCAATAGAGCTCTAGTCAGATTCTTGAAGCGGTCTGTCTCCTCACCAACTTCACACAGTTGGTAGTTGACATTTAAAGGAAATGGCTGCGAGGGGAGTCATTGTTGATGACAGGGCAGCACCTAGTTAACAGAGTGATAAACAATTCTGACATTATTGTGTCAGCTGGCATAACATAAGATTGACGATGAAAACTGTGTTCATAATAGATTCACAGCTTTGTCAGCATGTTCAAGAGGGGTAGAGATGTTTTGTTTACATATCAAGAAAAGATGGATGGCAATACAAAAGAAAACATGAGAAAAAAACTATACTGTACTTACCGGTGGGCATTATATAAACTGACACTGTACTTAAAATATCAACACCAAGCATAAAACTGTCAAATGAACCTGAACACAGAATGTACAGAAATGTACAGTATAAAGAATTCGCAACCAGTTCCTTAATTCAACATAACTATATTAATTACCCCGCTCACACACACACACACACACACACACACACAAATAACTTACCCAGGACAAGAGCAGTAGATTGCATTTCAGTGTGCCGCAGTAGCCCACCATTGCTACGATGATTAGAAAACAACACACTGCGATGATAACTGGATGGACCGCAGGGGAATACGTAAGAACTGCTGCTTCTTCTAACCTAGAGAGAAAGTGAGGGAAATTTATGGGGGAAGGGGTTCTTTTTCAATTTCCTGGCACAATTTTTGTTTATTTATCTCTCCATTATCCTCTCTTCCCTTCATCCCTGTATCTCCCTCTCTCTCTTTCTCCCTCTCCATCTCTCTCTCTCTCTCTCTCTCTCTCTCTCTCTCTCTCTCTCTCTCTCTCTCTCTGTGTCTCCCTCTCTCTCTGTGTCTCCCTCTCTCTGTCTCCCCCACCATGGGCTGCATCATTATTAATCCAGCAGCAATGAGAGTAAACAGTGAGAGCATTCTGCAGGAATGTACGTCCACAGCACACTGGACTTATCTTCTCATGATGTACGGTGGAGTGTGGCCTGGGATCTCTGCAGATGAATAACCTGCAATAAGTTTACCATACATTGCTATTACACTATCTATAAACTATTACAGTGCTTAACGGCCCAGGGAGCTGGTAACTTCAACAGCTTCCATTGCATAAGATGAAACTGTAACTTGTTACATAAACTATTAGGCCTACATAAGCTAACTGAATATTTTTTTGCAGGACTACTTTCATGTCTTTTTCTCAATTTGTGAATTAGGTCTATAGATTCTATTCAAAATAACTCACACTTACAGCAGCTTCTATTCACAATAACGTATTACATATCCTATTTAGGTAAGAATCTGAATGAATACTTAGATAAGCCCATTTGGAGGATCACAACACTTGAGATATCTTGATGTCACTTTAGATGTATATAGGGGCCGATGGGCCACCATTCTCCCATGTCCCCAGTGTTGATTGTTTATCGTTTGCACCTGTGTGTCTGCGGGGGTGATATCTGTTTGGGGATGTCTTGTGTTTTGGGTCGGTTACTGTTTTGCCGTGAGGCTGCTGTCTTCTGTTTTCCGGGCTATGCAAATCCCGTTTATTAACCCTTGTGATGTCCTTAATAATACCGTATTTGGCCACCTGACAGCAGCATCTGATTGCGTATGATTTCTATGTTTTTTAATTGCCATTGCTGTGTGTATTTATTTATTTATTAATTATTTATTTATGCATTTGTTAGTTTGTTTGTGCCTTTTAACCCTCTTGTTGTCCTCGGGTTTCAAACACACCTTGTTGTGCCAGCAGTGCACATCATATGTGTGTGTAAGATGTAGAATTAGGTTTAGCGCCTTCTATCTGCCACAAAGAGCAAGTGATTTGGGTCATTCATGCATTCTGATGTCTTGGTGTCTGCTTCTGCCTGTGCCTGCACTCGCCACCCCCGACATGTTACAACAGACAACATGGCACTTTTGTTTGTTTTGTGTGTGTGTGTGTGTGTGTGTGTGTGTGTACTTACCTAGTGTGGGCTGTTAGGGTCAATACAGTGTTCAGGTAGTCCCTGAGCCATGCTGCCACTCCCAGTACACATGCTGACATTAGCTGGGGAAGCAGAAATACGTACACACACACACACACACACACACACACACACACACACAAATATACACACATATCACTTTCTGTTGCCCACAAATAACATTTCAGAATGTGAACCACGCAGATGTCAGGTCCACAGCACATTGCCCTATTTAAACTGCAAGGCTGACAAACGAATAAAATGTTGGCCACAGACAGGGAAATAGGGAGGTGGGGGGGTGAGCTGGAAGCAGAAAAATAAGTGAGCCTGCAAATTGGTGGGAGAATGTGGAAGAAAGATGCCTGGGCGCTGAAAAGAGGAGAGGCTGTTATGTAGAGCGCAGGGTTTAACGTAAAAGCGGACCAGCTGTTGGAGGGTCCCTGCTCCACTTACCCAGAACAGTAAGTTGAGAGCGTACAGCAGGCAGCGCAGGCACTTCACCGCGTCCTCCCGGGCCATTCTGAGCGCAGCAACTGTTGGCGAGTACCCCTCATCTTAGCCCGGGACACCATGACAACATCGTTTACTGTAAACACAACAAGCCATATTGGAAATTAAATGATATCTGATTAGATTAGAGTTGATTGTAAATCCACTGAGCGACTGACTGCGCAGCCGAGGTGCGTTAACATACCGGTTTAACTTGCCTCGGTGGGCTCAGGCGCGCTGCCAGTCTATAATGTCTTGTTTTAGCAGCTTGGGTATATCCGTGGGACGTTTAAGATTGGATTCGCAACGGGCGGCTTGTTGATTTCCTGTAGGCTACCAGTGGGAGTGCACCGACCACAGATGAGGTTACATATCTTTCTCAATCTATCATCACTCACTTAGCAGCTACCGCGAGAAAAACAACTCCGTTCGTGTCTGTATACGAGAGATACTAGAGCGCAGAACGCGATCGCGTTTGAGGGATGTGGAAACAAATTCAACTTGACATTTAAATCATGAAACAAATCCATAAAAGGTTATACGCAATAAAAGCCTGTCAAACGTGTCCTCTTTTATATAGTGTCCTCGGTGTTCTAGTGATGTGTAGCGTAGGCTATATTGATGCTCTGTCCAATCTCGCAGTGGCTACTGGCGAGTGGCGAGGCGGTGCGGTCCTGTCCTGTCCTGAACTTCAGTGTTTTTTAGAATGGCCAACAATCCCGAAGCTTGCACTAAGTCGTGTAGCCGGGGGCGGTCCACAGGGTCCTAGCGCTTCGCCTAATTAAGTCTCGGCAGCAGAAGTCCTGGACTGTGACTCCTAAGAGAGAGAAAGAATGTGGCCGCCTCCGACAGAGAGCATGCATGGGTCAAAAGGGCAGATTTTGAGAGAGTTATTGTGTAGAGCAGGATGCGGCTTAATAAGGCATGTTTTTTTTCAAGACAGCGAATGTAAATTCTCGCCTGTCATAATGCTTTATGGCACACGTTGCTGCTAGTCTAGGCTACTTCAGGGTGCGAGCGAGGGAATCATAGGCCGTGAGGGACGTGCAGACTCACTCTATAGACTACACGGTTTTTTATTAATTAATCCATAGCCATAAAGGTCAAATGAGAATCATATAGCCTACGTATGGTGGCATAAAACCATGTGCGAATTATAAAAGTTAAATGAGTAGGGCCTAAATTAAGATAAATTAAAATGTGTATATAAAATGAAACCAGATCTCCAAATATGAGGAAGGAAAATAAATAGTCTACACTCGCTTAAACAGGAGGACTTTTTTAAATAACTTTTACCTCAATAGCCTATAGCCGAGGCTTAATAGCCTATGTAGGCTAACCAAGTGTCTTATTATATGACTCTGGGCTAACCTAGTAGGGCACACATCCATTTCAGTTGGACATAACATAGGTCTACATCAATAGCCTATTATAATTAGGCTATAGATGATAGACAGTAGCCTATAGTTGTAACTATTCGGAGCTTCACATATGCCGAGCCTACTTAGGCCACCTGCCTACTGTTACTCAATTCCTCTTACCAAAAAAAAAGGCTATAATTTCCCACTGCAAGGAACGTTGGTAATGCATATTTAGAACTACAAGTACCATGATGCACGAATGACAAGCACCTAACCACGTAGTTCTCAACCTGACCAATCGCATGACTACCCGCTGTTGGCGTCACATTCTCTGACCTCAATTTTTCGGGGTATTTTTTTCTCGCTGAGACAGCGGCTGGCGGCGCCATATTGAAAGACGTAAATTGTTTTAATAAACGCTTAAACCAACAAATTATCCAAGATGCTTTACCTTGAAGACTATCTCGAAAGTGAGTATTACATTGCCGAAATGTATTGGTGGATTTATTTGTGTGTTTTGGACTTGGCATTTATATTAATTTTGCCGTCGCGCACTCGATTCGTTAGCCTTGCCATGCTAGCTAGTTAATCGCTTTTTCTCCCCCCTGGCAGTGATCGAGCAGCTACCCATGGATCTTCGCGACAGGTTTACGGAAATGAGGGAGATGGACCTGCAAGTTCAAAGTATGCGCAGACTGCAGACCTGCCTCCGGGTTATCACTATATTCTACAAATAATAAAAAATATCTGTTATGATTATTTACACACATTATTATACATTTATAATATACGAAGTTTAAATTCTCTACAATTTATTACTACTAGTACTGTACCGTAGTTACACAGTACTGTAGGCATGTGAAAATATCATTTTATTTGCCATTGACGGTGCCATTGATTGTACGTACAGTACAGCAGTACTGTACTCTACAGTGGTACTTTTTTAAATTTTAGCATTCAGGCTTCAAGTATTGTGAGATGGTATAACACATCATGGTAATAACACATTGCAATTACATGTATTACTACTATTATTTTTATTATTTTTAGTAGTAGTAGTTATGATTTAGTTAGTAAGCTTAGTTACTATTACATTTTAAAGTTAATTTGCTATCACTAGTTATAGTAAAATTGTTGTTGTTATTAGTAGTAGTATTAATGAGTATTATGATTGTCATCAAGCACAAGTATTTATTTATATACTTAAGTGGTTCTAAGCATGTGTCAAACATAAAATGAATGCAATATTTACCAAATATTACAGCCCTACTGATTATGGTCCAATGATCATCTTATGTAAATGTGGGTACAAATGTACTCACTTATTTATAAAATGTATGGGTTTGCCCTTGAGGGTTGTTGGTGCCATGTACACAAGTAACCATGCATCTTTTCTCTTTCCACAGATGCTACAGACCAGTTGGAACAGAAAGTAATAGAGTTCTTTGTCAATGCAAAAAAGAACAAACCGGAGTGGAGAGAAGAACAGATGGAGGTCATTAAAAAGGTAACCTCACTACACAGTTCACCAATGCACTGTTCAAGTGACGTCACAGCATCTCAGTCATATGATGGTACTCCCACCCCAAAACTTATATACAGAGAACATTGGTATGTATACTCATTTAGGTGCCATAAAGGCTATAGTTTATAAAACTGCAATAACATAGCATATTATATAATATTATAATATAGAAGATTTATAGTGATAACCTTATAAGGTGTTATTTGTGTATTGTTTTACATAGGCACAATTGGTAATGATGTTATACTATTCACATCTGCTTTGGTGCTATTGGTTAAAGCCAGTTGTGTTCAGTTTCCGCTCTGCAATATATTGCAGGACACCCTGCTGTGTTCGGTACTTACTTGTATCTCTGTATTTCAACCAATGCACACAAATATGTCTGTAATGAGTTGTTGTTTTGTTGTGAGCATGGTCATGCCTTTTAAGGTTGTCAGAGCACAGATTTAATAGCACTCCAGATGCAATATTGAAAACAGTAATGGAGTGCTCCATCTTCATCCCACATATCCCATCCACAATCATTTATAATATAGTTATGCAAAACACCATATGTGTTACTCTTACTGTATCATTCAAGCTGTATTTTCTTTTAGGACTACTACAAGGCTTTGGAGGATGCAGATGAGAAAGTACAGCTGGCTAATCAGATTTATGATCTGGTGAGTAAAAGTAGCTATTCCCACACCCCGGAATGGGCTTCTGTCTCTGGTTATATGATAACACTTTATACTTTAACAGTACCACTATAGCAAAATGTATATTATTTGCAACAAGGAAATCCCATCGCATAGTGTGCAGTCAAAAAGATGTTGAGAAATGGTTAGATCATAATTGCAAAATTATAAAAATGCTACATTCTACTAAGTTGCCTTCTACTCTGCAAGACAACAATCACTATTGTGAGATTCACTGTTGTTTAAATGGTTTGCTGTATGCAGCCAACATAGAGTTTTATGGCAGCCAACAATTTCCAACTGACTGTACTGCTATCAAATCACCACTAGATGGCAGAAATACACCACACATACAGTGTAATTAGCTATTTGTAACATATTATAATATGTCTGTCAAATCAAATTCTGTATATTAATGAATTATTTCCACACACTGACATTAAAAAATACATATTTGTTGTTTGCTGGGTTCCAGGTAGACCGACATCTACGCAAACTAGACCAGGAACTGGCCAAGTTTAAAATGGAGTTGGAGGCAGACAACGCCGGCATTACAGAAATACTGGAGAGACGTAAGAGACTGCTGTCAATCATCACACCCCCACATGCACACGCACCACAGAACAACCAGTGACAGCTGTCAGTTATAGTACACCGAATCCCAAATCCTGTCACAATTGCTTAGTAACTGTTGAAACCTGTCACTTTGAGTCGAATTTTGAAGGCCTACCTTTAAGCATATCTGAAGAATACAAATCGTGCATAACAGTGTTAAAGTTTACTATCTTTAAATACCTCCCATTTTGAGGAGGATATTTTCAGGTGTGTGGAAATAACTGGTAGTGCGTGGATACATCTGGCATCATTTCATTATTGTATGTAAGAAGAACAGTTTGTCACTTCATTCTAAGCCTGTGCATGAACACATCCATGCTGTGTGGCATTAATAATTATGTTATATATTATGATTGTATACTATGGAAACCTGAATTGAAGTTGGGTGGGAGTGCATTGGGGACATTTGTGCCGCTGTCTTGGAGATGGTCGTTCATGTGTGTGGGGGTTCTAGTGTTTGGTGCTAGAAGTAGGCTAGATGCAGTTTAGAGGCGAATGTTACATGTACTGTTGTCTCTGTTCAGCTCAATTAAAGCAGGCTATAGAATAGAGTTGCAATCTTGACACCTCCCTCGTCTAAATCGAGAAATAACCTACCCGGAGTAAATAAATGTCCAAACTACGGTTCAGTGCCGCGAGGAGCTAACATGGGCCGAAGTCAGAAATCATAGCAAGATCAAACGGAAGCACGATGAAATATTCAGTGCCTTTTTATATTCGTCTTATTTCAAGAGGCGGGATGGAAACGTCACAACAGCTTATCTACCTTTAAACAAATTTGGAACCTAACTGATCAAGCTGAAAAAAGACGGCATAGTCTTACTTGCTGTATAATTACCTACCCTGCAATACCGGTGTAATAAAACCTGTGTTAATGGCAACAAAATATTAATGGGAGATTGCGTTGCTTTTACAGCCATACTACTTCTCTTTCACGCTGTCATTTTCCGGTGATTATTCACTCGTTCTTATAATTCATCCAATCTCTCACTGTGAATATTTTACTTCCTGCTGCCCTAATATAATCTCACCCAAACACAGGAAAACTAGAAATACTGTGTCAAGCACCACAGCTGCGGGTTTTAGGAAGTGGTTCAAGTACACTCAAATATAACCTCTCCTTCTTTCAGGATCCTTAGAGATGGACAGTCCTTCTCAGCCAGTCAACAACCACCATGCCCATTCTCACACCACTGCTGAGAGTAAGTATTGGACATTTATGGTGTACGTGTTTGTCTTGTTTGTCCTCCCAGGTAACAAGTCGTGTCCATTGCGGCAGATTATTTTCCGGCTTGCTCTCCATGATTATTCCTCGGTCTTCTCCCTGAGAGGTCATTAATGGCCAGTAGTTAGGCTCTAACAGGCACTGTACCTTGTGTCTTGTGCAACAGAGAGAAAATACAACACGCCTACACATCACACCACAGAGCACGTCCCAGAGAAGAAGTTCAAGTCTGAAGCCCTGCTCTCCACGCTGACCTCTGACGCCTCCAAGGAAAACACGCCAGGTAGCCAGGAAACACCCGCATCTGTCAGACATTGTCGGCATTCATGTCAGCACTCATGAATAGACTGCCTGGACAGGTGCTAGCATTCTAGCGTATCGCTGTGTGAATATACCATTTCATTGACATAAAATACTCAAAATGTTGTGGCAGTATATGCTAGATCTTTAGCAGATAAATAAGATGTGAAGGTCTTCTCCTCCCCCCCATTTAAACTGATTAAAAGTTTAGAAAGTACATTTAACAAGCACCCATGAACTCACTAAAACAGGCCAATCTCTCAACACATTGCAGATTAAACTAATGTAAACAGAGAGTAGGCTAATGGGGATTGGCTCATTCACATTAAAGCTACAATAATTTATTTACACCCATAGCACCAAATATCAGCAGTACCGTCTGACTGTTCAGTCAGAATTTATTTATTACTCCTGCTAAGTAGCTCACCATTGCCCCCTGCAGGCTGTCGGACCAACAGCACGTCATCATCATCCACAAACAACGTCTACAGTGTGAACTCTTCCCAGCCTCTGGCCTACAACCTCAGCTCCCTGCCTGCAGGGCCGGGGGCCGGGGCAGGGGCCATCACCATGGCTGCAGCCCAGGCCGTACAGGCCACAGCGCAGGTAAAGTGCCAGCACACGCTGCAGGCTACTTCTTGTACAGGGCGGGTTCATCCCTTCCCCGTCATTTTCTAGAGATCTATTTACTTATATTCTAGGTCGTTATAGACTGACATACATCCACACATGCTTGTAGCCACCAGGGGGCACCCCAGGGCGCGGGCCCCACACAATTACATGATTGCATGAAGCAATATCATTTTTCTTTTATCCATGTTCACCAATGGTTAGGATAAGTCTGTCTTATACCGTTTTTTATAAACTCTATCTCTTAATTTTCTCTTAAATGGCATGTGTGTGTGTGTGTGTGTGTGTGTGTGTGCAGATGAAGGAGGGCAGGAGGACCTCCAGTATGAAGGCCAGCCTGGAGGCCTTCAAGAATAACGACTTCCAGCTGGGCAGGGAGTTCTCTCTGTCCAAGGACACCTCGAGCTACTCTTCCTCCGCCCTGGCCTCCACACTGACGCAGAGCCTGACCCCCACCACCACTGCCTCCGACTCCAGGGGGCGCAAGTCCAAGTACGACCGCAGTTGTTTTTAATGGGTTTTAGGAGCTGCTGGGAGGAAACGCGATTGAGGCATTTCATTGGTTGTAACCTGGATAAGGGTGGCAGCAACACAGTGGGTAGAGCAGGGAGCAGGTGTCTGAGCCACACACCCAGCCTTAACTGCTCCCAGTGGTTGGATGGCGCCTTGCTTGGCTGACATCACCATTGGTGTATTAATGTGTGTGTGAATGTGAGGCAGTCATGTTCAGCGCTTTGAGTGGCCAAAAGGTTGTTAAAGCGCTACACAAATAATTAAGTTTGTTGCTTGTTATTTGGACAGAGCAAATGTTCTGTCCACTGATTGGCCGAGCCACGGCAGGAGACAAGGGTTCATTTTTAGAGTCGAATCTCCAGAGCCCTCTGTTCAGTTCCAAGTGCCACTGTAAAAATAGAAACGCACCAAGCCAACCAGGCGCCATGATCCCCCCCACTGTGCAACTTGCTCCTTGACGCTGTGCCCCCGAAACGTAATCTGTGCCTCCCTCTGCCTTGACCTCACCTCCCTCCAGAAGCGGCATCAAGTCTTCCACCCACCAGTCGTCATCCTCCTCCTCCTCCTCTTCACTGTCATCATGTTCCTCCTCATCCGCCCTGGCCCAGGAGCTGTCCCAGCAGGTGTCTGCGCTGCCCGAGGCCGAGGCCAACAGCCAGGTGGACTGGACCTACGACCCCAACGAACCCCGCTACTGCATCTGCAACCAGGTACACACACATGGCGTGTTTCACCTCAAGCTAGCCTATAGTAGAACCTATAGGCAAACTGTGGAAGTGAAAGGATTAACAGCAAATGT
>JAODUG010045335.1:2233-16416 GCA_027564795.1 Aphredoderus sayanus | reverse complement strand
CTCTCACTCATTATTCAGCTTTAAGTGGCCTTCCTTGCTCTGCTGCCAAGAAGCAAAATGGTTTGTTTGCAGCACAAGTCATAACATGTCTAAAGGCATGTGACTGATGCATGATTGGAGCAGACCACTCAGCACAGCTCTCAGTCTTCATTGCTTTTTCAACATTCTCTCACAGATGCTGGGAGAAAAATATTAATATGTATTATTGGTGGATCATCCGTTCCCCAATACTACTGGCAGTTGTTGTAAGTGTGTTTACCTTTCTCCAATTTCCTTTGTGATTTTCCCACAGTGTTCCCCAGTGTTTATACAACCATATCTTTATTTGAGACAAAAGATTATGGAATTTCTACTGTAATCATTTAAACATTTTGACCCTGACCCCTCCAAATATGTGCAACACAATAGCAAACAAAACAACATTAAAATATACATTATAAACCATTATTAACATGCATTAATGGTTGATGCATTCATATATTATTGTATATATAACATGAGCAAAACATATATATATATATTTATATATATATACTGTAAATCCAGTATATAAAATTATAGTATTATTTCAAAACTCCTTTTGTGGTTTGAGCACCACCACACTGAACACAGGATACTCCCATTATGTAGTGAAAAAGAATCAGTCCACATTGGGAAAGGATGTTGTTATTTTTGTGTCATCCTTGCTCTTATACAGTAAGACCCGTTATAGTAGTTGTGCTCATTATAGTAACCTTGTGAGCTTACATAAGAGCCAGATTTATCATGTCTGCTATGTCAGGCTACTTACACAGATGTTCCGACATTTTCCATGCATTAATCGTCCCTCTAAGTGGCCTGTATCTCACAGGAATTCCTGTGTTTGAGATTTTGCAGGGACAGGAGGTTTGGTTCCTGAGAGTTGTTCATATACTGTAGCTCCCTTGACAACACAGTCCTTCATGGATACTGCTGTTTTCAAGATGCTAATCAGAGTTGCAGCCCTCAAAATACTTGTAAATTTGTATGTACAGTAACTGTTTGACATGTAGGTTGAACCGTGAAGACTGTTTGTTCTAGAAGCACCTGCAGATTTACAGGACAGAACTGTCACAGCAGGTGTAAGGCTTGACATGTTACAGCTGGGATTAGCCATTATTAAACATTAGAGTGGAAATCCAAACATAGCATTCCTTGTTATTTTTCCTTGTGGAACATGTTATCCTATACAATTTGTATTTATAATTCACTGCAGATTATTTGATGGTGCTCTGTTTTGATTTTGTAATGTTAAAGTTGTATGACATTTTATGGAAACGTTCTCTGCCTATTACAGATCAACTTTCTGATCTTCATTCATATTATAAATATCGTTGTGTCAAAATTACGAGCGCACCAAATGAGATACACTGACTACAAAATAAGGTTAGTTCAAAATGGGTTCAAAAGTTCGTTGTTGCTTTTTAATGTTCATTTTTATTTTTATATTATCTATATTTGTATAGTCTGTACTATCTTTATATCTGTCTTCCTTCTGGGAACTTATATTTCAGGTTGGCCAAGTCAACTCTAACATTGATTCCATTGCTGGGCATCCACCAGGTGGTATTTATTTTTGCAACAGACGAGTCCACCCAGACAACCCTCACTCTGCGTCTGATCAAGCTTTTCATTGACCTGTTCTTCTCTTCCTTTCAGGTTGAACTCTTAATAACGTCATCAGATCAACTGCAGACATAGAATGTACTGCAGCAGCAAACTTAAACAGTATCACTTGTATGCCTAAATTAATTTTTGACTGCTCTTCCACAATGACTGAGGTTGTACTGTGATTCTGCCTACTCTGTAGCATTTACATTTGCAGCTTCAGAAAGTTTTTATAATCAGGCATGTAGGAGTGATATACAGGGAAATGATTGGAGTCAAATAAAATTCAGAACATCATACTGCATACAGTACAACTTATTATTATGCCCATCTGTGCCGAAATGCCAGTCTAGTTTTATTGCTTAGGTAATGGCTTTAATATATGATCATGTTCAGTCAGTATAGCAGATGTTTTTTAGTAATGCACACCCAGAACTCTATTTGCCAGACAAGAGAGAAGTATTAAAGTTATTTTTATGATGCCATGGAAGATACCATTAACATAATGTATAGTCCAATTTGCAAACTGGCTGAGACAAACTGTGACCTTTTGTTATGGGGACAAAGATGACGTGTCAAGTTCACAGCTAATCAGGGGAATTACCTTGATGAAGTTGGAGGGTAGGATGGAGACACGCCAAAAGCGAACAAAATCTGTGCCAGCTGCCTTTCAACCTTAGAGAAAATCAGAGAGGCAGAGCCACATTATGATTATCATAAAGAGCAAAACAAATCATAACACAGTGTTACTTTACATAGATGTTGCATACTATTTATTCCTTAGTTCTATCAAGCGTATCACAAAGTAATTTGACGTCTTTTTTCGTAATACCAACATTTTGTGAAATGTAGTAATTTGAATCTTATGACTCCCATCATGAGTCTGTTACAGTTGTGACTCAAAGTCTGGTTTCCTCCACAGGGTCTACTTGTGGCTATTCTCTACTGCTTTGTCAACAAAGAGGTGAGTCTTGAACTACAGTACTGTACTATACCAACACTGTCTTTTATTTTTCCCCTTCTAAGAGTAGGCATACCACTCAATTCACAATTTTACTCGAGACTTGAGTTTGAATGACATGAAGCACTAATATTCACACCTTTATGTATTAATAGTGTCTGCAATAACTTGTTTTGGACAATGTGGACCATGTGTTCTTCAAGGAGTTAATTGATTAATATAATTGGCTTACTAGGAACCACCTGATATTAAGGAGGAGGCTAGGATCAGTTGTGATGACACCAAAGATACTGGAATAATAAAATAGAGCATTGTAATAAATTTCAATGGAAGCAGAAATGGAATGCTTCTTGTCTCTTAAGTGGGAGTGTCACCGATGGCATTTTGCTGAGGCTGACGTGCGCAGCATCCAGACAGCTAAATCTACCATGCATGGCCTGAAACAAAGTCAATTTACCCTGAAACAGTTCACTGCAGAAATACCATTGTAGCCTCAGATTGATCGTAGGTACTTGGGAATTAATGTAATATACTCAAAATACCAATTAACGCTCCCAGCGAGAAATGGTCCTCCCCACAGACTTTGTTTAGGGCGCATAAAGTGTGTAGACCAGAACGGCCTATTAAAAAAATTAAATGCAGAAGTGCCCTCTGCTGAAACCTCTCTGTTCACTCCAGTCTCTCTGGTGATACCTTGAGACAGAGAAAAGCTAGTAAAGAGAGCTAAAAGGACTCTGTAGTTTCTGTTCTTACTTGCTTGTCAGTTATTTTTGTTTTTATTAGGCCTTCGCTCCACCCATGCTGTTGGATATGGTGGAACCCTGCTTCTGAATAAACATACCTGGGCTGCATTATTTTATTTGTTGCCTTCATTTTGTGTCATAGCTTGACTTATTAGACTTGGTTTTTATATTTAGAATTTAGATTTGAGCATAATTACAATGTGGACCTGCATGGGCTTCTGTGTTTAGACTTGGGACTTCACTTGCTACAAAATGTAATTGTATAATAGCCATGCCATGATCATATCCAGTTGGCAGACAGCTTTATCCAAAGCAACCTACAGTGAGTTAGGGTCAGAGCACAGGCATTTTGCTCAGGTAGGCCAGGACCTTTTGGCTGGGAGCCGACCATAGCTAGTTAAGGCCTACCTCTGTCTTCTCTTTGACTTCAGGTGCAGTCGGAGGTGTTAAAGAAATGGAAGCGCTGGAAACTTGGGAGAAACATTAAAGAGGAGTACCGACACACTTACAGCAACACCCCCAACAGCAAGAACAGCATACAAACGGACACCACCCGGTCCCATCTCTCGGATATCCCCCCGACCTCCATGCCGGTCTACAGCCTCGAGGAGGATCACAGGCTCGTGGGCAGCTACCACAACGGCGCGGGCCGCAAGAAGAGAGGTGGTGCTCGCTGCACCTCCTCGCCACATGGGGGCGCCATCAGCAGTTGCACTGTTGCGGAGAACATCAGTCTGATGGACAAGGCAGAGTGCTGTGATGCCCCCAGGGAAAATGCAGAAAGTCACCTGTGAATGTCATCAGGGATGACGCAACCTTGGAGGAACTTTGAAAGGCCTCATCGCTCCCATCTGGCTCGGACACTTTAGGCTGGCTGCCTGGGATGAAGAGTTGGCAGTAGGCGCCAGGCTAACTGAATTATCTAAGGGAACAGGCTTGGCTCACTGCTAATGTCGGTGAGAGGCAGGTGGTACTCATGGTGGACACTTAGCCCTCCCCCCACATGATAGACGTGTATACAGTACTGAGATGCTGAGAATGTGCAGCGGACCACATAATGGGATTTCTGAGACACAACAGGAACCTGTTGCGTGAGCGATGCTGCATCAACAAACGTGAGCAAAACATGGCAGATAAACAGTGCACTGAAAACCTCAAATAATATGGAACAAAAAGAACAGGGTCATTGCTTAAGCTTCTGCATTTATTTGTGCTGTGTATTGAATGTATGTTTTGTGGTACTAGAGATTAACGACAAACTGGACAATGATGCTCATGCTGAACAGACAAAAGATTTTACAAAAGACCTACAGCAACAGAAGTAAAAACATAAGAAATACCTTGATGACATTCGTAAATGATGCTGTTGCCGAAAACAAACAAAAAAAGGACTGACAGAAGCTTTACTGTGTTGACATCACCTCATAAATGTAAAGCAGGCCTCAACAGGACCCATGTGAACTTGGCAGCTGCTCGAACTAGGTTATTTCTGGATCACCTATTGACTTTCTAAGAGGTCATAAAGTTGCGTAGAAAATGTACTGTGTGCATCAGCCTATTTAATATAATTTAGATCAGATGTCTATTATTTAAACCAAGCTAAATATTTTTCATTCAAATTGCAAATGTGTATATTATACTGCAGATGTCGATACCGGTAGTGTTCTCAAGAGAAATAGTTCAAGCTCCTTTAACCACAATCATTCAGATTAACTCCAAATATGTGTTTACAGGGGCTAAACAGTTTCCAATCGCCAAGTTGTTACAGTACGCGTGTTTAATTCTATGGCAAATAATATAAACTTCATCTCAATGATTGAGATGCAGGTATATAGTATTCAGTCATGTCAAAGACATGAACACAAAGCAAAGTGACATGCAGTAAAAGAGCATATGCGCATAATGTATGAACCAAGAGCTGTCACTTTAAATAACATGTCACTTCTGGCACGCGAGTATCTCAAAATCCGAGGAAATGTGTTGCTGTGTCTTGCTGTGTTGAAAATAGCCTCTATGCTAAGCATGTGGATTGTGCAGCAGTAGAGAGCTTAGTGTGACTCATTGGCTTGGAATGTGTGCCCCAGACAGCCATATGTCACATCAGGTTGAGACATTCACAGCCAGGATCTTCAGAGTAAACTTCAGGGGCAAGTCCGACCCTGCTTTGACTGCACGGGCCTTGCAGCGCAGGTCATTCTTGTCTTGTTTTTGTAACCTTTGGCACTCTGTGTAATTCTGCAAAACCAGCCTCATCGCCACTCTCCAGGCTCCATGTTTTAGGTCTCTCTCTTCTTATCCTTGTTCAAAGGTTATGCTTGTCTAGAACAAAAACGACAAATTAAACAGCAGAACAAAGTCTAAACTTTAATACGGAATGTGAAACATTTAGGAGGCATGTACCATTCTCCCAGCCACCAGTGTTATAAAAAAAAAACAAATAGGATTTTATTTTATTCAAAAAAGGAACCGTAATGCATACATATGAGCTGCTAAATATTTTAGTAGGATCGAATCAAGTTGACTGTGTATGTTTGACTATTTGCACAATGTTTCTAATTGGTTAAGTACTCTGTGTTTGTATTTCTTCAAGTGGTCCATTTGATTACTGTCAATACAGTTTGTACTTTTAAAAAGTGTATTAGTGTGTGAGAGAGAGAATGTGAGTGAGTGAATGAAAGACATGTAGACTTCTCAGACTGTGTAGTCTCCATACAGACTGTAAATGCATATGCTTTTGTGCATTTTTACATATTGCGTGTACATATGTGCAAATATATTTTCATGTGTGCGTGAATACACACAGAAGGAAACTGCAGCTGTGATACTGTACCGTAGAATGAGTCACTCCCTGTAGTGTTAGTGGGGAGAGGCAGAACAGGCTGCTGTTGTGGCACCTCTCCATTAGCTGCAGCTGGAGAAGCTAGCTGGAGATGCTAGCGGATGATACGCACCAGGAGAGGTGGTTTCTTATAGAGCATAGGGGTCAGAAGAGCCCCTGACCTCTCCATTCCATTCCATCCGCTCTCCATCCATATATATCACACAACGGGACATTCCAAGAAGCTATAGGACAATATCCTTCCACTGGTAACTCTTTGTTATTACAACGCCACCATGTCATAAAATAGTACTAATCTAAAATAGAGCATGACAGCATGTTGTTGACCAGATGATGGCTTATCATTGTCAAATGTTTAATTTTGTATATTTTCCCATGCTAGGTGCCATGCTGAATTAAGTTATTGCTTGGTTAAGATATGTATTGCAAACACAAGGATGAAAACACTCAGAATCAATTCCAAAAGTGGCTCTACTGTTGCTTACTAATGAATTGTGACAATGTTCTTATTTTGAAATCCTGTGCTTGAAAATGATTAAATAAAAGAAACCCACAGTAAATGTAATTTGCCGTCAGAAAATAGTAGATACATGTTAGATATATGGTCTTGGGAAAAGCACATTTCTGCTAAATTCATTTTACGTTATGCAGTATTACTACATCAATGTTTAGCCCTTTTGATTTTTGGAAGCCAGCAACTCGGGTCATCTCCATTTTTGAACCAAAGTGGTTCTGTCTGAATGTATGTAACAAGGCCCAAATAAGTAAACATTTAATTTTCTCTCAATAGGTTGTCAATGTAATATTTTGTGTATATACTGACCTATGGAAAAAACTGTCTACAGCTCAGTATGTTCTTTTAATTGTGCTCTCTTTCTATAAATGGTCAACGATTTAATTGCTTGTGTGTTTAACTTGCTGTTGATTTGTATTGACAATGGATGTCAATACTTTTGTTTAACAAATACAAAATAAAGTACAGTAGGATACTAAACTGAGTTGTTGGTGGGTGGATGGTAGCAGCTGAGAGGCTAGCTGACTGGCTGGCCAAATTGGTTGTTCACTTCTAAGAGAGAGCTGAGTATTGATTTTACCCAGAGGACAGGTGCTGTTATATAGCAAGCAGTGTTCTTTGTTACGTGGCCACTGGCCATTGTGTCAGCAGGCTTGAACTGTCCCAAGATGCAACCCTGTAGAGACAGCTGCTATCAGAGGTTCAAATGTATAGCACACAATAAAAGGTAGAAGAATACACAGTGTTGAAAATATAATATGAAAGAGAAAGAATAAAGCCTGTAATTTGTGTTACAGTTTCATGCCTCTGACCTGGGCATGAGATACTCAAGTGGGTTCTGTGTAGTTTCACAATATGATCAGCTCTGCACATCAGTCTGTGAACTCTCAATTCAAAACTGTTACCCTGTCAGAGTACAGTACCAGTCGATCGTTTGAGCAGTTGGACAGTAGTAGTATGATGCTGACAGCAAAAAGTGTATTTGAACATAATTCTTATGTGATACTTGCTGTGATTAGTTGTACATGATCCAATCACCTGCTGATACTGTAACTGTTATTTATATTAATTTTAACATTTACTGGCAGGACCTCGATCCTGCACAGTTTTGAATAGAGTACATTGTGTGTACAGATTGTGACAAATGCTTTAGAGTGCACACTAACACTTCTGATTCATTGCCTGCATACAGTATGTAATAAAGTGTGTGATGAGCTACAAGCTGAATCTAAAAGAGCGTTTATTGATAATATTGACATTTTTTCAGATTGATTCAAGGTGACTGACACTCAATATTAAATATCACTGTGTGATTCGTTAGCTCGCAGTGTTGATAGTGACTATCTGATGTTAACTGGGTTGTTCTCTTACTCAGTACTGCCCTTAAAATACCCTATTATATATTTAACGTTATTGTAACAACAAACAATATTTCCACAGTGTTTAAACATTTTTGACTTCCATTGTAGGCCTATTGTGTGATGGTGCCTCGGCACTTTCCTCTTACAAAACACATGCCTAAAAGCTGCACAAGGTGCACTACCAACAAGCTAATGAGACCAGAATAAATTTTCATAAGCCGTCAAACTAAAAGATTTGCCTTTAGGGAGACACAAGTGAATAGAGACAAGTAGTTATTTTACTCTGAAAACAAACTACTGGATGATTGAATTCAATGCTACAATATGCTAAATTGTTTAGCTAGTTAGGAGAATTTTAACCTTATTATATTAATGCTGGAATTTGTAATGACAGACAGTAGGCTACGTAAAGCCTATATACAAGTTTGTTTAACCTCCAGCATTGCCAAAATCATGTGACCTCTGAAGGCAGCATGGAAACCTCAATATACTGCAGCACGTAGTTACATTGGAAAATACCATACAATTTTTACAGTATTTTAAAATATATGCTCACCCAGGAAAACCCCTACATCTCAGAACTGTGCATGCACATGCGATTCTGAAAAGTTTTAAATTTCACTTAAAAGTGAGTTTTTGAAAACCTCAGTTTTCAGAGAACGGGTTAGTGTAGACATAGCCTGAGTCACAGTCTTCTGAGAGCCATCCCCCACCCTGCATGACAATCTAATTGTCTGACTCTCCAGAATGACCAGGCCATGAACACTGCAAATTAAATCAGCTGGTCGTGTAATCACATTACCACCATTAAAGACAGCATAGGATGAATAAATCCAATATTTCAGACAATTTGGTGGCCACAGTTGTTAGATGTCGGAAGGGTTGATGCCGTGATGCCAGATTGTAGTCTGAATATCTAAAGGAAGTTGTAACAGAACTCTTTTCTGGCAAGATGTTGCCAAGAAACGACACACCTTCCATCAAAACCACTATCCAAATCCTGAAACAAACACATTTAGAGCAGTCTAAATTAATGACATCATTATTTCCTCATCACAGCCTCTTGTGATGAAGATAAAAATAAAGAGAGAAAATGAACCTGCCAATGTATTCAGCTACACAAATGGAGATTTTAAAAGCAATTTCCTGCATTAAAGATTAACCTGAACATTGTAACGATTCACTCAAAAAAACAATATAATTATAGAAATGCAATTTGACAAATGTTACTTTGTTAAATGGTTTCTGCAATGGCTATAACTGTGCTTTAAAAGAAAGAGTCACATCTGAAGACTTCTGAAGTCTATTATCTATATGGTTCTGCATAACCATTATGACCTGCTAATCTGCTATATTACTAAAAACTGACGCATGGGTGGTACATTTTGCAGAAGCTAAGCCTATAAATATCGCAATTAACAGCTGTTAAAACATGATACAGTACAAACCTTTTTAATGTCATATACTGCCAAGGAAGGAAATTAATAATCCAAAACAGTAATCGTATTTAGACAACAGATTTGGCATTGCTAATTATTATCGGATGTACTATAACAACCACATAATATATGTCTTAGTAATATTTATATTGCTGGTTATTTGGTTATTTCCCTATCCCTATGCAATTCACTGTGAATTAGACATTAATTTAACATTACAACAATAAATGGGGCTGAAATTTGGTTCTGGGTCACGCATGTATACAATACTAAACTATGTGCAGCCACAAAACAGTCTTCTCCTGTGGTTTACTGAAATAAGGGAACTGTAGATAGTAAATACAGATGTGGCTCCTCACCACCACATGGGTAACCTGACACACCAGATGGTTGTTACAACCATCTGGATGGTTGCACACAACCATTTGGGAGCTGTCCATTGTTTTAAAAGGGCAGGTGCTTTCAAGAAATACTTGTCAAGTGATTGGATGAACCATCTCTCTCTCTGTAGGAACCGCCACTGTTTTTATTGACATCTTTCGCTGTTGTCACACCTAAACCATGCAGTACGATGACCAGTACGATGCTGATTGGTCACACGTTAGATACTGTATACCGGACAGTATTTAAAGAATTGCTTGCCTCTCCAAGCTGTCGAGAAGAGAATGGATCTTACGAGGCTGCCGCATGATATAAATCACATATAACAGTGCCATAGATTTAGTGTGCCAGAGACTTTAACTCTCATTGTTTCTAGTTTGCAGATTTTAATCTTCTATCATCTATTTTGTTTTTATTTACTTTGTAATCTTTAAAGTGCTTTTTTTGCAATGCATAAGGTAAAACGTTATCTTATATTAATTCTATTAATTAGATACATTTTTGGTTGTTATTAAATGGTGCCTTAATGTGAATTACAGATATGGAAAGTTTCAATAATTCATATATATATATATAAATAAATATATGTATCTATAAATTAGATAAAATGTATTCAGTTGTAACACAATACATATATTCACATTTTCTTCACTGTTATTTGTTATTTGTAAGTGCCTATTGGCTAATTCATCACCATGTCTTTTGGCTTTACTATCATCTCAGATGAAAATCATTTAACATTTCTCAACACTGCAGAGCTGGTTAGCTCTGCCACTGATGTTGCATGATGACATATTTAAAACATGTTGGCACTATTTCCAAATTTGCCGACATGCATTGGACACTATGCGGGTGACACCGCAATGAAATCAAGCTGTGGCATCTCAAAGCAGTCTCACCGAGGTCCATGGATGTCCTTCCATCTCACACCACATCTAGTAGTGTAACTCACAGCTCCTTCTGCCTGATACTGTGTGTGTGCTCCAAAAAATCCTTCGTAAAACCAAACTAGTGTAACACACAAGTTTTAAATGTATTACCCATGTTTTAAAGGGAGGTATTGGGCATTAGTGAGATAAGTGTAATATCATTCCTTAATGTTCCGTTATAGCTGTGGAGCAGATGGGATGTGGTTGACATTCAACTCATGCCTAGGGTGTGATGATGACAAGAATTTAACGCAGTTCCTTCAATATGGTACAGCCACTGTGGTTGTAATTCATGTCAAACAGTCCCAAGTCTGAGTGAAATGGTCTTTGCTACATACTAAACATTGCAGTAAGATGCTTCAGACTCCATGCTTTTTCAGTTTATGTGGTTCTTTCATAGATAACACAGATTATAGCGGTCAAGGCACCTGTGTAAACCAAAATGAATCTTACAACACTACATAATGACAATCTGTGCTGTGTGAATGCACAAGGGTGGGTTGCATTGACAAAATTGTATCCCTTATGTGTCAGGCGATATATTTCTGGTCAAAAAACTGTTATTGTATCTGCAGCATGAGAAGAGGCCACAAAAAACCACCTCAAATTGGCAACTAATGTAAATAATGTGTTTCTGTTTGCTTTGTTTTGATTTACCATAGTGTAATTGAATGCATTTATTACACATTTGATTAAAACACATGTTATTATCTCTAGCACGAAAGATGGCTTATTGTTGGTGACTATAAACAATCACTTCTGATTGGATCTCAGCATTCCACATAGTATGCAGTATGTGTGGCATTTGATTTGATGGCCAAATGTGTGGTTATCCAATCTTGTGGTTTTATTGCTTTCTACAGTTCCTTGTTTTTGTGTAAAACATTGTACATTTTTGGCCTTGTGTCAAGCTGAAAGCTGAAATGAGGCTGTAACTCTTCCCCATACAGTCGATACACATACAAATTGATGTTGGAAATATTCACTAAGAAGATATCACTGGTCTGTATAGACCACTGGTATTAAAGAACAGTCACATTCGACTCATTGGACAGCTGGTTAGATGTGTACACACTCTGCTTGGTTTGGACACACCAATGGTCTCACATCTCACAAATGGTAGGGCAGGCTAACTGTCATATTTTTCATGATTTGTTTAACCCTCCTGTTGCCCTAGGGTTAGGGTTAGGTTAGAGAAGAGGTCTTTTGCAGGTCATTATGCGGGTTAATCCTGCTGTTGTCCTTGGATCAAAATGGTTAGGTTAAAATTAGGGTAACAATTTATAATTATGTTATTATTATTTAGTATTAACCATCCTGTTGTCCTAGGGTTGAACCACGAGGCTGCCTTTTGCGGGTCATTTTGACCCCCGGGCGGCAGGAGGGTTAACTGAATATATGTGGCCTTTGACATCAACAACTGCAACATGAATTGCAGAGTAGCCTGCTTTCATCAAAAAGCTCAAAGAAGATAACATACTGTTTATACAGTATGTCTGTCTTTACATTCCCTTTGAAATAAATAGGTGTAGGGTAGTCTAGTGGTCTGGGTGTTTGACTCTCAGCTGAAAGGTTGTAGGTTCAAGCCCTGGAGCTGGGCTACCTGTAAGCATCCTTGGGCAAGATGTCTAACCTCAATTGCTCCTTGCATGGCTTATACTGCCATTTGATTGTGGATGTCCAACTATGACAAATGTAAGTTGCTTTGGATAAAAGTGTCACATACACAATGTTAAGTTATTTGCATATCTGTTTCCTGACATTTCTTTTGTTTTTTCTCTAAAGATAAATGTACTACAAAATTATCAATTTGTGTAAAGTTTTTCCTGACAATGCCTGGAGGCCACATACGCCCATATGAAGTGAATCAGAAACTGTCTTTCTCTTTTGCATAGCTAAAATATATTCATCAAAAGGATGATGGGGCCAGATGACAGTGTGAAAAGGAAGAGATTGTGTGGGCTACACAAACAGCCATCTGGCTCACCAGAGGGCAAGAGTGCTCACGTATTGACTTCTGTATAAAGAAAACAAGAACATTAGACTTTATATTTTATGTTGGGAAAATGAGACAAACAGAAATGCCTCCCTATTTCCTCTTGTATCACACGCCTGCACAATTGTGCAAGAATATTAGATTTAGATTGAGAGTTCATAATGCATTTTTGTATTGTATTGCCTTTGTAATGGATAATTTATAGACTGCAAGTCTGAAAACATTGACAGCAATGCCTTAACAACCATAAAAAACAATTTCACATTGACCACATTCTTTTCTCAACACATTAGGCTTGCAAATAAAACGTTCTCTAAAATAGTGTATCAATTTCATGGCTGAAAGATGCCTTATTCAAACATCTTAAAATGTTCTGCTCACACATTCTGCAATTTATTGTATAGTATATTTAGTAGAGTTTGCTATTCTGACCACTAATAGCATCTAAAACTAATATGGGCTAAAATTGACTGAAATGGTTCAAAAGTATACTGTAAGCTATTTTCTAGTAATGAATTTTTTTTTAACCAAAATAAAGTGGGTTCTGAAAACGCTATAGTTAATGTTTTAGCCCTCCAACCTTAGATTTAGCTAACTTGTCTAATAGATGAGACACACATACATGGGTAGATTTCAGGGAGAACGCAGAGGATGCATATTGGAGCAAGACTATTCACTGATTTTTGTTTTTTAGATAAAGACATTGCCACCAGAAATTGGTGCACACAAGGCATAGAAAGTGTTTGATGCTCAACGTTTCATGATCCCTCCGCTTAATGTATCCATTCCCAACTGTTTAAACAAATGTTATTTATTTGTTAAGATTTCAACTACATGCTTACAGTGTGTGTAGATGAGTGAAGGGGTTCAAATGTTCTCTCTTCTTCTAAAGCCTATTCTTTTTTTTAAACTCAAACTCATATATTCTGGCTTCTCACTGTCTGTCTGATACGTTTTATTATATGGTATCACGACTCGCTAGTCGTATCCAATTAAAATTCTAAAAAGGAATTAAATTCAATGTGGGCTTTAAAATTAAAATCTATAACAAAAGAGCACTTCCAAATCACAAGGGTACAGATCAATGCCTTAAACCCAGCAGACCTACTGAAATATCTGACACAATCAATATGGCCCTGTGACCAGGGGTTGCCAGCTTGACATCAGGGTGAACTTGTTAATGGGGGGCACAAAGCATACCCTGAACCGCTTATTGAAGTGTCACAACCACAACTACACACAACCTGCCTGCAGGACCAACTGTGTCCTCCTGCTCACGGTTTGCACATCCACTTTGAAGGCGCTATTAACTTAAAGGATGAGAGAGTGTAGAGAGAGAGAAAGAGAGAGAGCGAGAGAGAGCGAGAGAGAGAGAGAGAGAGAGAGAGAGAGAG
>JAODUG010045324.1:0-16416 GCA_027564795.1 Aphredoderus sayanus | reverse complement strand
TTGGGTGTTTTTCACAGTCGGTAGAAAAGTCTCTTTAGTGTCCTGCGTTTTTAGAACTGTGACCTTAAATTCCTACTGTCTGTAAGCTGTTAAGGTCTTTTTTTGCTGAGTTTATATGTAATCTTCCATTTTTGCAGTCAGGGCAAAATCTTTAAATGAACGGACAGCGAAGCAGAGGTATTGGCTGCCTCCAATCCTGATTTTTCGCTGTGGCCTTATGTCAGATCAGCAAGACTAATATGTTATACACATACATGAAATACATGACCTATACTATGGAAAAGTGTGTAAAAACATTACATTGGTGACATACAGAGAGATCAATTGCACATGAGAGAGCAACTGGAATGACTGGAATCATGCAATCATTTATTTTTTATTCACAGATCAGTGGACAAATATTTCTGTATTTATTTTTAATCATTATTTGTTTAAAAAAAGAATTAGCAGCTCAACCCAGTTTGTGAGGAATTGTGCAATCCGAGAGGAGGCTCACCTCGTCGCTGCCTCTGTTCGCTCTTTACACGTATTTGAACAGGAGAATACACACATTCAGCGATATTGACTATACAATTAATTGGAATGACTGGAATCATGCAATAATTTAAATTTTATCACGGATCAGTGGACAAATATTGTCCATGGTTATGTATTTATTTTTAATCATTATTTGTTTTTTACATCTTATGACATGGGGAGGCACTGCCTCCGCTGCCGCCCCTGACCGCACGTCACTGACTGTGATAAAGTGTTGTAGTAATAATTGGAGGGCTGACCAAGGTAATACCGAGGATTTGCTTGCCTGAACACTTTTATACTACAGGTAAGGAAACTTTTAATGTTTTGTCATGGGTAGCAAAAGTGCTACTACTGTGTACTGTATGCGAAATGTTATACATTAAATACTACACCTTGTTCTTTAACGATGACAGTGAGGACGTTGCTGGCTTCACTCCTGCCAATGCTGTTTCTGGCAAACATGCGAATGTTGTATGTAGATGGATGCATTTCTATGATTGTGGCCTCTGTCTGATTTGAACTGAAGTCTCCCATTTTCCTGGTTGCATCCCAGGAGGCTGAGGGGGATACAAATATATACTATATACAATAGAACTGTATATCAATTTGCTTGGAGTAGAGAGGAAGATCACTTCACAGAAGAAAACAGAGATCTCTGTTGTGATTACCATTTAAGGATTTGGACTCCAGCTCATAACTTGTGATGGTGCTGCCCCCATCAAACCCAGCAGTCCAGCGAAGAGATGCCGTTTTATCTTTGACCTCCACCAGCTCCAATTCTGGGGGGTCAGGTGGCACTGGAAGATGCATAACATCATCATTGTGGTATTATCATGTATAGTATTGACATTCTGATAATAGCAAAATAAGCAGAAGCACACAATGCACCTGGTGTGACATCTGTAGTTTCATCCCATATTGTGGAAGCTTCAGTTGGCTCATATGTTGAAGTTGGGTGGACTATAGCTAGGCAATGAAACAGACACACTTGTTTAGTTGAGATCTCTTCCAATAACAGACAGTATGTCTATATGGAAAACAGTCCTTAAAGATGCTCTGGAAGGTGTGTGACCTACTTTGAGCCAGAGTGGAATGTAAAGGAAGACTGGAGGCAGGCCCTATCCCGGCATTTGTCTTGGCCTGAATGAGCACACCGTACTGGGTAGACGGCTTCAGGTTGTTTAAAACAAAGCTCTCTTCTTCCCCCGTGGCAGACACACTTTGCTGGTGCCATCTCCTGAACTGCCGCTCGGTAGGGTCATACTCGCGGTAGCTAATGATGTAGCTCCGCAGAAGCCCATTACGGAGTGTGAGCTCGGGTGGCTGGACACAAGAATACAAGTTCAGACTTGTTGTATGGCGGTCTCATCTTAACAACAACAACAAACGTTATTGCGCATGTGCTAATATACTGGCCCTAAGGCCCTAACCTAACTTCCTGTAGACCTCCAAAAACAATCGATAACAACCATACACAGTCATCTACCAATCTATAAAGCCTTTTGTTATAACAAACAAAATAAATTAGTTGAAATAAATTACATTAGCATAGTTAAATAGTTAACAAATGTAGTCAGTAGTGTTTTTGGGATACCAATCGAAGAAAAGAACCATAACAGTACTTGGCCAAATGTAAATGGGTGGGTATGGTACAGTACTGGTGGGGTACGGTACAACTACTGTACTGGTACCGGTATTCAACAAGTGTTTGAGTATTTTTCAGCAGACTGTCACCTGTCTGTCTGACTCTCTGTCACCAGAAATAACTGCAAACAGTAGTTACACTGCAATTACAGTAGTTATTAATTGTGTTTATGTATTACCTGCCTTGCCGCTAGTAAACCAGTATACTCCAATAAACCCACTATTGTATTGTAGGCTACATGAGACTATTGTACACTTATCTTCTCTATTAATGTGAATGAATCGTCGGTTTAGCACCTGGGTTCTTCTGGCATTGTATTCAATGTGGATCACGTTAATTTTTTGTCAAGACCCAAGTGGCATAACAAATTTCTGAGTTGATACGGCTATTTATCTGTCTGGCGCAAACATTAGCAAACTATCAAGAATATCGGATCCAATTAAGTGCATCTCATAGTCGAGAACAGATTTTAATCCATTAATTTTAAGACATTGAAATGAAAGATATATGTGCCCAGTACACCAGCAACGGGATTGTCAAATTTGGTACAGTGAAAGAAAGCTAACCGCGGGTTTAAAATGGATAAAAAAAAAGGTGGATAACAGTAACGGTTAGCATATTGTATGAACATTTGACCACAGGATACCACCATGTTAATATTAATAGAAATTATTTATGTGAGGCCTTATTTTTGGTGAGTGAAAGCATACTATAGGCTATTGCCATGTATAACGTTGTACAAAGTTGTCATATGACTGGAAACAGGTTGCCACGGTCTATTCACACTCTGCATGTCTCTCTTCTTCAGAAAAATATACATTTTCTTTTTCGAAATTGCTTTTATTCCTGGGGTTAGGCTGCACCCCAGACTACTACAACTATGAAACCACCGCCAGTCTGCTCATCTGTTTAACTTTAACTCCGTTTGTAGTCGGTATAGACCCTACCACTTGCCAGTAAACGCAAACCCAATAATAAACAAACACAGACCGGAAGTTAAATTAGGGCAGGGCGCATAACTGTGGCAAGGCACATAACTGTGGCAACGCGCATATGTTAGTTAAAACCGTCTATAGCTTGGTTTGTGCAAATGTACACTGCATAGAATATTCTGGTAACCTTAGTAGCAAAATACTTTTTGTCAGCAGTGATTGACAGTACCTTCCAGGTGACCTTTATGCTGTGAGAAGAGAGAGCCTCGAGATGCATGTCCAGTGGGGTACCCTCGGGTGCTGGTGGGAGGAATAGCAGTTTTACTTCCCCCTCATGTCATCATACCTCATGCTGAAAGGCTCCTATACACTACTTCAGTCATTTGCACTTACAGCGTGTCAGGCTACTGGACACAGACAGCACTATGAGTTTTACTCTACCTGCTTCTTTTGTGGTGAGAGTAAGGACATTGCTGGCCTCACTGACGCCAACGCTACTGATGGCAAACATCCGAATGTTGTACGATTTAGCCGGACGCATGTCAATCAAAGTGACCTGGGTCAGGGCAGGGTTTGGTATCTCACTTGTTACTGATGTATCCCAGGATGCTGTGCAACAAGAAAGCAGCGGATATTTCTGCTGTGATTACACGCCAGTGCCATACGACCTTGTTTGTGCTCTAAAGTAATGTTATGTAAGGTACTATTTATTGAATATACAGTACATGAGGTTTGCCTACCCGTTTTGTTCTTATAATCAATCTTGTATGACGTGATGGGTCTCCCTCCATCCCACCCAGGAGACCAAACAACAGTGATAGTACGTTCCCTCACCTCCCTGACGTCCAGCCTTAATGGCTGAGGAGGTGCTAAAAGTGATGTCAATTAGAAAAGGAAACAAATGAACAAACAAACAAACAATAGAAGGAAAGAACATTTGAGGCTTTCTTTTATTTTAAACTGGACACACACGCACACACGCTCTACAGTATTCTTTATCAGCCTTATTCACTTCATTTTGCCTGTGCCTCTCACCTGGTACTACACTCAGCCGCACCTCGTGTTTGTGATCATTGAACCAGCCCGGTATGTCCACGCGACAGCCATATATCCCAGAGTCACTCTCCTCAAGCTGTCTAATAGTCAGAGAGACGTCTCCTTCCCTAAGATCTCCAATGAGCAGGTAGCGCTCCGAAAGCCTGCTGACAACCGACGTGCCGTCTGACCGGATGACTTCATCGGCACAGCCCCTGTTGGGGATGGGCCCGCGGCCCCAGCACACTGACAGGTGGCCATAGTACTTGGCGTCGTAGTTACATATCAGAGTAACGTCAGACCCAACTGTGGCTGTAAGGCTTTCTGCTGTCACAGCAACTACAACGGCAGAAAGACCCATTTGCATTTAGAAAAATTGGTGTATCAAATGTATAATTAAAATGCAATAAATACTGGTACTAAATTATTTATATCACAATTAATTGCATATTTGTGTGATTGTGAATAATCACTTTTTTTATTTCTTACGTTTTCCCATTAAGAAAGATGTTTCTACTTAGAAATGAGTGCATATTAGTCATTATGAGAAACAAAAAGTAATTTTCATCAAAAGACCATATTACTGTAATGGATTTGTCACTATGCATGCATACATTACAAAATGCATTTCTACCAGCATATTTCATTACCTTTCATTGCGTCTGCTGTGTCTGTGTATCTGTCAAATAAACTTGGAAAATAAAACTGTCTGCATCCTCATCCTCATTGAAGCCTTACCTAGAAGCACAGAAAGCACCATTCGCCAACAGGAGGTGGGGTACCTGCTGTCAGAAACAATCATTTTCTGACCAGTCTAACACCGTTAGATACAGTCTCCAAGGCTTAGGTCACCTGCAAATGACATTACATGAGCACACAGTGCGGTATCAGCCTTGAAAGCTTTCCAAATCACATGACACAGCCTGCAATTTGCACACACCATCAACTTTTGTAGTCTGAGGAGGAGTGTGGAATAAAACTATTTCCTTTTCAGTGGTTTTGGTTCCTTCTAGAGAAAGAGGCCGTAGCCTATACATATATAAGTTGATTTGGTGTTTATAATGCAAGCATGGAATCCATTAAAGCTGAATATCAGCAAACAGGAAACAATAGTAATCAATAGTGTAAAATTAATGCAATTATGACATTCATTAATTGCTACTTAAAGGGAACATCCTGTTACTGTTATTGTGTCTGTCTACCAGAGAGTTTAAAGTAGGATGCATGTTGGTATGACAACAGCCGCTGTTGGATCCCCAGTTAAAACAGTATGTTCTAATCGCTTAATTTAAAATTTGACTTTCAAAGGTTTATATGATTTTTTTTTCTTCATATTTTACCAAAAACTACTAAAAGAAAACTCTTGAAATATTTAGTTTTCACATAATGTCATTTCATCAAAATTAAATGAGAACAATTATATTATTTAGCAGACTCTTTCATCCAAAGCAAGTGAATGCCATTATAGGTGTTAAGGAGGAGATAATGTTTACACGTGTAATATTCAGTATAGGGTTATATGTATAGTAGTAAAATTGTTAAATGTACAGTATGTTATAGCATGTTACAACTCCATTTAACAAACACAGTCCTTACAACATGTTTTGTCTTCAGATGTAATATTTTAGCATGGACTTTGTTGTCATTTTTGGTGAATGATAAAATCAAACTTTTGGACCCCACTGTATATTAATTATCATCTATTTTTAATTTAAAGTTTTACAAATACTATATTACTATACTATATACTATACTATAAAAATAATTATATTTAAATGCAGGTATGTCTAATATGAAGAGGAAATATTTCATTATTTCATTATATGGTTAGTTATTTGGTTGTTGTGGTTAACATTTTATGTTTACAGAATTCTTGCAGTAAAACATAAATTGTTTTTCCCTTTACACACCAGGTGAATTCACTATGTGTATGTGAGGTAGTATTGTAAAACATGTTGAGTGGTATCTTCGTTACAAAAAATCACTAAAGTAGTTTCTCTGATGTACTGTATATAAACCTATATAACCTCAATTCAGAGTCTGCTGACCTGATGTTCAGCAATTCTGCATGAAGCTTCCTCATTGATTACACAAGCCTGGCATGTTCTTGTTATACTCTACTTTACATAATACAACATTACCCTGCCTACATACAGTTCAAAGCTTTATTTAATTTAGAATACACATGGTGATACTGCACATTGCTGGACATAGTACAGATGGCAATGAACAAACAATGTGTTTAGTGATCACTTTGTTTACTTTTGTTGAATTTTTCTTTTGCCTTTTGAGTGTTTTTCAATTGGCATTGCTGTGTGTATTTGTTTATTTATTTATTATTTATTTATGTATTTGTTTGTTTTTTGTGCCTTTTAAACCTCCTGTTGTCCTCAGGTTTCAAACTCACACCTTGTTGTGGCAGCAGTGCACATCATGTCTGTGTAAACTATAGAATTAGGTTTAGTGCCTTCTATCTGCCACAAAGAGCTAGTGATTTGGGTCATTTTGACCCAGAGGGTTCAATTAGATTTTACTTGTTGCTTGGTTTACTATTTATTTGGTCCACTAGATGGCGTTGTTTGAATCGCTATCCAACCTCATCCACAATACATAAATAATTACAGATTACAGAACATCATGGACATCATGAGGGTTAACTACAGTAATACACAACCCTGCTGTTGCTCTTCTTTTATCGTAATATTCCACCAGATGGCGCCACCTGATTGTCTGATTGTGTCTTTCTGTTTGTTGTCATTGTTGTGTGTATTGATTTCTTTATTTATTGTTTCTTTATGTATTTGTTTGCTTTTTGTGCCTTTTAACCCTCCTGTTGTCCTCGGGTTTCAAACATGTAAAATTAGGATTGGTGCCTTCTATCTGCCACAAAGAGCTAGTGTGTTTGGTCAGTTTGACCGAGAGGGTTCAATTTGATTTTCCTTGTTGCTTGGTTTACTATTTATTTGGTCCACTAGATGGCATTGTTTGCATTGCTATCCAGCCTCATCCACAATACAGAAATAAATTACAGATTACAGAACATATTTATGTTATTTCATCCTCAAACCACATTGTCTTAGATGAAGTTCTCTGGAAGATAGGAAGTACAGTACTGTAAGCTATGTTTGCACATTAGACATACTGTACAGTAAAGGCAGTTTTTATTTTCTGTGGTCCACACCATAATGGGGCCTGTTGTGCTATATAATTTGGTAATTTCCCTTAAAGGGGAAATTCATTTAGGTAATTTCCACTTTAGAATGTTTAACATTCAGATATGTGTTCAAAAGGGGTTTCCATCCATTGCTGATCTATGAAATGTACAGGTCTACAGAAGACGTGGTCTGCATTTCAACCCTCCTTTAACATATCTTTACTCTTCTAGACAGCATGGCCAATTGTGCAGGCATTTACATGTTGATTTAGATGTTTCCTGCCCATGCAGGTGTCCCTCCCAGCCGAACACATCTCCCTGGGTAGATGAAACAAAAACAACCAATGTCACAATGTGGTCTGTTGATTAAGAAAGCAAACAAGCCCACTCACTGGTGTCAGCTGTTGTCCTACAGTATCGAGCCCACTTCCAAAGTTAATTAATCTAAATGGCATATGAGTCATAAATATAATCCATTCACCACTTACTAAAAATGAAGACAAGGATTATGACTATGGTGTAGAAAGAAATTGCTGTCATCTTGCCAATATTCAACATCTTCAGCACAAGATTGGGTCTTCTCTGAAATGAAAATAAATGGTCAATTGTAAATTGCAAATTGCATTAAGGATTTTATTAGAATATGAATATATTGAGAAAGGAGTGATTTAGCTTTTTTTCTCTGTCTCCTCACCCCCACACACAAGAGAGGAAGTGCCCGCGCACACACACACACACACACACACACACACACACACACACACACAAGAAAGGAAGCAGACATATAGAAACACACCTACTGTACACACCGTCACACACACACACACACACACATATACACACACACAGATACCCATTTTTCACACAGGAAATCAACCAATACCTTCCCTGCACCCCCTGCTCTTTTAAGTCCATTACCTCCTCCATTGTTGTGATAAATTCCACCGCTGACTCTGTGGATTGTGTTTCAAATGCTGGTGTTGTCAATATTTCTGTTGAAGGGGAAGATACAGGGTAATGACACTTCTGTGTTTATACGTTAACATGTTACTGTTGATTAGTGTTTATTTTGACAGTAATGGTCTAACCGTGTCCCAAATCCTCAACACGAACTGACTCTTGGGTAACAACTTGTTCACTTCGATCTATTGAACAAAACAGTGTTGTTAGGAAGAAAAATCACATGTATTTTGCAAAGGACATTTTCACATACAGTACTGTACAAGGGACTGACTTACAGTAGTAAAGGTTGGTGTACTGCATTGCAGATATACAGTAGCAAACTATACAATAGTAATACAAAACACGTTGTGTATTTTGTTTCTAAGATTAATGTATGGTATACTGTAGGAAATGCAGATGTTTTGGAAAGTAGTGGTGTTTTCTGTGCAAAATAAAGTCTTATGGAGGAATTTGCACTTCCAAACACCATCAATTATCACAAACCTTCAATTATTTCCAGATAAGTGATAATGGCAAGGTCTTTGGATCCTGGGACCTTAATGCGACAGAAGTACTTCCCAGCATCACTCTCCTGAACACGGAGGATGGTTAGGGACACGTCCCCTTCTTGCCACCTGTCTGAATGCTGGTACCTGGGGGAGCGCAAGCAACTCTCCCAGGTGGTGGAGAAGGTAGGGTCTTTTTCCCAGCAGGCGCTCAACACACCGTGGGTGTGTGTGTTGTAACTGCAGGGCAAAGTGACATTGTCTCCGCTCATTCCCACTATGACGCAGGTGCCCATGCACACTAACAGAAGACAGATCAAACAACGCTTAGGTCCAGATGGATAAAACGATACCCAAAACACACTCCCTGAAACACCGCCAACGCCACCAACAATGTTCATGGGGAAACAAAAAAAGAATATTGACTCACCTTTGATGAGAACAGGGATGAGAATATAATATAGAGGGCCCATCTGTAGACTATTGAGTACAAGACCAAACAGAGCAGCGAGGTGAAGATGGTACTGATGGTTATCGTGTGGTAACTTTTCTACATCCTCTTTCTTGAGAGTCATAAAGGAAATCAAATCAGGCCATATCTACATGTATAGTGACATATTTAAATGTCAAAACTGATTTGATGGTTGTTTTGACTATTTGAATGTTTGATTTGCTGGTATTATTATAGTAACAACATTTTATAATATTTTATAATATGTAAACAAATGTGAACAAATTAAAATAAAAACATGATTATTACAACTGTTATTAATAATGTTATATAGTTATAATGTATATTTGTATTGAATTAAAAACTTCAGTACTGTTCGGGTATTTATATACATTGATTTATGATACAGTTCATATAGTGTTATGTTTGTTATGTTAATATCTTTATTCAAATTAAAATATATACTTTACCCACACAATTTACATTTGGTAAGTATTATATCCAACTGACCAAAAGAAACTGCACATTCAGAATATGCAATTCTCAATCAAAACATGTGAATTTAGAAAATGGTTTATATATCTGAATAAAATATTAGTTGCTCAGAAAATAAACCTGTTCTTTTAAACCTGAGTTTCTTCCTTCCTCCTAAACCAAACAATAATACTAATTCCTTATTTTTTATTGTCCACATTGTATTTCTATTATTTAAAAAAAGGGTTAGGGTTATGAAGGGAAGGGACTGATTTTGTTGATATGACTATGCACTTAAGTTTGTTATGTTCTTGGATCAATTATTTAGAACAACCAACCTGCATATGATACTGTCTATTTATTTAACCTATATAATTTGGGAATTTCACCTCTTAACCTCTCCAATAAACAGAGTTCTAACAGGTTTTTCATATGACAAGGCATGTGGTCACCTTTTGACCTTTTTTAAAGAAATTTTTGCTGTTCTTATCTGCATGCCTATCGCACAGGAATTTACATTTAAAAAATGATGGCTGTTTAAGTTAGGCCTGTCTCAAATGATTTATTTTACTTAGCAGAAGGTCTTTCTGTGATGCTGACTAAAAGTTCAGGGAGTATGACAATTGCTTCCTATCAGCTCCATTCTTGAAGGTCACCAGAAACACTTCCTAACTCCTTTGTTCTCAAACTGTTGCCAGGTTTCATAATATACAGTATGTAGACTCAGTTTTCCACACATGGACAAAATGTATTGTTATCAATTGTAAGCTAGTAGGCCTACATGTCTTGTCAAATTCAGCAAATATCTCCTTGCATTCCACTATCTTAGCGTTCTTTGTGCATGCTGAAAAAAATCTGGTACTTCCACACATCCTGAGCTCTATAAATAGAAACACAAACAAAGTGGCAAACACTGCTCACAACAATGCCCTATATTTAGCAATATGTTTCCAATATGTGGGATGGAGCTTCTGAGGGAGCACCCTATGGCATTGAAGGGAGAGGCGTTTTTGTTTAGATTTGAGTTCAAAGTTACAGCAAACGTTCTAGAGAATGACAGACCCTGCCTTTAAACCATTGTAGAATAGCAACTTTATTCCAAAGATCTTAATTGAAATTTTCTTTTAGTAATCCATCTTTGTAAAAACTGGGCCATAGTATATGATGTAATAGGACAACATTCATCAGGTATGTTCGGTTATGGACTCAAAATTTACAAATATGTACAAAAAAGTGATGAACAAAACAAATATAGTTCCTTGAAAACACATAATGAACTACCAAAAAACAAGTCTTGTGTGGGGAGCTGCATCCTTCTCTTCCACAAGGCAATGGAGCCAATAGAGAGAAGGCAGACAAAGGCAATTTCCAGGGTCAGACACTTTTGCACTATCCTCCAAATTCCAAACTGTCCTTAATTCACTAGTTCACTAAATTGCTATCCACAGCGTACCATAAATATATAGTTGAATATACTGCCCAAAATTCTCCAACTGATGCTCAGAAAGCATTTGCCACGAAATTAATCTATATTGTTAATCACCAGATGTCAAAAATACGCATTCATGTTCTAAAAAATGTGTTTCATGCACATGCCATGTAATTTATTCAAAAACAGTGTCCCAATCAATTGTCCCCTTACTGCTTTCCCTGATAATGAAAACAATGTAGTGTATAATGAGTGAGTGTTATTTCAGTCAAAATCACAGATAGGGGAGGGGAGTAATACTACTGGGACTCATGTAACTGTCTTCACTTATAGGTAATATATCAGGACACAAATGTAGTATTCTACATATACTTTTATACTATAAACCACAAAATACCAAATTATGCCCACTTCCACAAAATACAAACGTGCAATTCCCCTTTTTTGGTGATAAGACGATAAAATGAAGAGGATGTGTGGGACCATCACTAAGAAGGCAACAGCATAAGACTGTAGTAAGCCATAAAACCTTCTCCAGATGTTTGCACAATCCCTGCTTTAGCAGAAGAAACATAGACCTTGTTTACTTGACTTCCTTCTTGGTTCAGTTTGGAGCCATTGTCAATCCTCTGTCCAGATAATAGTTTAAAAATGATATTTATTTAGACAAGAGGAACTTAATTCTAAAGCCAAAGGTGCCAGCTGTGACTAATGTGCGACTGGAGTGGGTTTGCTGATGTCTGGGAAAAAAGAAGTGCAAACAAAAAAGGAGAAGTGATATTACAGGGGTCAGACTGACATGTTTGGACACTTAGAAGGAAGTTGGTACAGACCAATGCAGAGTTTGTTGTGCAGAGAGTATTTGCACTTGTGTGTGTGTGATAGGACCTCTACTTTAAATTACATTTTACCCACATGCTTTCCGTTCCACTTGTTCATGAGGTATAAATGTGTTGTGCCAGTCTGAGAATTTCTTATGAAAGAGAGAAAATGTGACTATAGTACAGTACTATAAGAATGCATTATACACCTAGAGAATGAATGCTTGCGCAAGATTGTGTGATTACATTTACAGTATATGCAGCAAAATTTGTTTTTTTGTGGCCTCTTTTCTCATAGCCTTTTGGGGGCCATGAGAGTATATGTGAGTAAAACATTTTGTGGCTCTCTTTTCCTTAGTCACTCTCTTTTCCTTACTCTGTGTTATCTGTGTTTATGTGTGTGTGTGTCTGTGCGTGTGCGCGCGCGTGTGTGTGTGTGTGTGTGTGAGCGAGAGAGAGAGAGAGCCCAGAACTTGCATGGTAAATTTTAAAGTGGTTATAATATTCCACCCCCCACTCCAACCCCCGTTCCTTCTGCTCTCTATAACTTCCCACCGTCATTCCTTCTGGGAGTAATTCCCAATGCCCCCTGTCTCCTATTAATATCCCACTTGGGAGAGAGCAGAGACTCATGGGGAGTTTGGGAGCGGAAACGCCTCCGAGAGCTCCTGGAAGACACAGAGCTGAATGAGGGTGAGAAATGGATAGAGGAAGGGAGACTGAGGAGTACCAGGAGAAGCAGGGAGGGAATGTGTGAAAGAGACAAAGCTGATCTGCAGCAGGGAAAAGGGAACCAGAAAGTGAATGTGAGCACAGCAAAGACAGAAGGGGTGTCAATGAATGGGGGGCAAGTGGGAATGCCATGTCAGGAAATAAAGAATGTAACCTCTGACAAGATGCAGTCTGCTAAAAATCTGTACTTGTGTTGTATTCGTAGGTATGCTCCTCAATAGTATCACAACCTCACATTTCTGATAGAGCTCACTGCATGTTTCTAATACTTTAACCTAGCTTTGTTATACATACAAGTACAGTAGTTAAACGTTTAGGTTCTGGACTATGGAGTCCTGAACTACAGTGCATGATCAAAAAAAGACCATTATGAGTAAAGGAGAAAAAAGAGAGAAAACAACAGAAACAGACAAAATGTTTAGAAAAGTGTTATGGGTTACATTTCCTGCCACGTATTTATGAGCAAGATATATGTAAATATTAATTTAACTGTACTTAATATCATTTGCTTATGTTTAAAAAGTAAATGTCAACCATCTTTATTTAATTTTGACATTGCTGAGATAATATCACACTGGTTTCTCCTTAAAAGGTAATTCTTGAGATTTAATTTGTAGATGAAGACGAAGGAGAACGACAAGTAACGAGTTGAAGAAGTGATACAAGGCATTATACTTTTTAAAATAGACCAATATCTAAAATATAGCTCTTATCTGGAAACTCTAGTCTGCCTGTGTATTTCTAACTTCAGTGGATATTTTATAGTATAGTATGTTACATCAAGAAATTAATAATACCTGTGAAAGGCAGGACATTTATTTAGTTGTAAAGACGTTTTTTAGTCTTGAAAACTGAGTTTCACACCAAAACCACAATGTTTATGTAACACATCTTTCAAACACAGCAATTGAGGGGTGTCTATTTAAATTAAATATTGATGATGGATATTTAAAGAGTTGATTTACACCTCACCAGTTTGGAAGAGTGAAACGTTCAGTGTGCAGTATTTACTATTAGACATACCATATCTATATGACAGAGGCAACAGTGACTGGCAACTTGTGGGCTAAAAAGGCAAACGGGAGTTGTAGGATACTGAAGCGTGTCGGCTGGACAAGTTAGATAATCACCCGTCAATGTTCTCATGAGATCAGCCTTCTCCGGTGCTTAGAGAAGTGTTTGTGTGTGTGTGGGGTAGGGGGGAATGTGCAAACGTAAACATACAGTACACATATATGAAAGATGATTGAAGACGGACAGAGGAACACACAACCGCCTGATCAGCATCCAAGTCTCTTCCTCCACTGGGAAACAAAGTTCTCTCTTCAATTCTCACATGGCCAGGCCACCCTGCTGCTAACGCAGGACAGAGAGAAGCTGAGAAAGCTGTAGAGAGACCATTATGGGAACGCACAAGAACAGACATTCCCTTGATGGCCATGATGTTTTGGACTCAGGCTCTAATGTTTCCTTCAATGCCTATAGGCTCCTATTTAAAGGTAGTCAGAGTATGGGATGTAGGGAGATAGGGAATGTTGTTCTCTGCTTTACATCACAAAGTGACACAAAGTATAATCAATTGAAAATGGCCTAAAGCCAGACTTCTGAGTCTCTACACAAGATGAAATGGAGTTGAAGGGCTGAGGGAGTGGTTTTAAAACCACTCTGACAAGCAATGAACCACTTTCTTTTAAGACACAACAGCATAAATATACACATCATAAATTATCAAAAACTAGTAAGAAATAGAAGAAATTATCTAATTCAGAAGATTATTTCAAAATGTTCTTAACAATATAAGTATAATATAATACTAAACTAACATATACATTGAATATATAAATCATGCCACCCCCCCCCCCACCCCTTTCCTCCACAAAAGCATTTTGGACCTCCCATGTGCCCAGATCCGCAGTTTGAGAACCACAGGGCTAAGGAGCTTAGTTAAGGGCATGCTTAAGATTAGTCTCCTGTTCCACACCGATTCATCCCCCCGCCATTTTTATCAGTGTGCTTTTTCCTGTTGATGTCGTTCTTGCAGTGCAAACTTGACTTAACTGTGATACTGTGAATCAACCCAAGGCCACAAGTCCTCCACGCTAAACACAGCAGAGTCAAGGTTCATGAGAAAGATTGTGCTACGTCTGACACACAGTCTGACTGTGCATCTGTTCCGCTGTAGCATGCCTGCACACTATATTTCTATATCACTGTGCAGTATCCAACTATATTTGGATTCGCTAAATACATCAAATACAATTCTTACTTTCTATTTTCTATTAATTCCTATTCAGTTCTCTCGTCTTGACCTTTTCTGCACTGGTAACAGTTTTTTCCATTTTTCATAGCAGGCCATAGCAGTGCCACATGTATTTAAAATGTACCACATGTACCTTTCCATCTCATTCATTCACATTAAGGGAAAAAGGGCATTTAACTTACATGCTTGAACTCTTTACAAGTCATGTGTATAAGCATAAGGGCCAGTGCTAGTCCCAGCCAAGAATATGAATGAACAGGGCCACAGGCAGGTCATAAACCTAGCTGTGAAGCTTTTGATGATTCTTCTAATGTAAGATTTACCATGACATCTGATTAGAAAATGTTAAATCAAAACACGGGGTGCTATTTAAGAAGGCATTTCAAAAGCAATGTTTTATATTTCATATTTTGCCAGAAAACATTTTAATAATAATTTAAATACTGTATCACAGTTCAGTGCAATGCTGGTGTAAAAACAGTTGTTAGTGTTTTATATGGTATTAGTGTCAAATTATGGAAAAGTATCGATATGTTTGTTTATTTTATGTCAGTACTGTAATATTGGTGGCATAATATGGACAAAATATGGACTAATACCACATGGCATTTGTGGCATTTGGTATATCCTCATGTCTGTCCACAGCTCTGTCTAAAGATCCAGAAAGATCCAGATCACAGAAATAATGTGTAGTTGCAAATTCTTACACTTTCAAGGTTTTAATTTTCAGAATAATCCATTTTATTGAAGCACCTTAAGAGCTCATGCAAGATGTAGGTTTGAATTCTCAGTCAATGAGCCTTGTTTATTAAAATCATATGAAGATTTTAAACAGACAGGAAGGAAACACAGCACAGCTGGACACAATAGAAGGCAAGAAAGAGTGCATTAGGTCGCAGAACATGAATTTTTACCTTACCATATCACCTAAAGTGGTGATATGATATGAAAGAATGTCAACAACCTTCTGAGATAACCTAAGATGTTCTAGTGGAATTGTACTGCCTTTTGTATGGACATATATATTTAGAGAGGTATTTTTTAAAATAGAAAACAAGCCAATATATTTTTGATATTAATAGCAACATTTTGTTTTATCAGTTGGCATATAATTTAAAGAGGACAAAAAACTAAAAACTAACACAAACTGTCATGTAACCGTTTATTTGTTGACTCAAAAAGTGAAAAGAGGTCCAAAAAACGTCTTTGGAAAAAATATGATTCAAAACTTGGCCAAGAACAGAGAGCACTTAGATTTTACTTAGGCATACTCTGGTATAAAAAACATCTCTCTTTCTCTTTCTCTCTTTCTCTCTCTCATAAAGAAGAGAGTGACTGAGGGAAGAATGTAAAAATGTAAATATATGGAGAGGATGGACAGCAGACAGGTGACAAGGAGTGACATGAACTCTCTCCTATTCACTTATAATCTATCTCTGTCTCTCTCTCTCTCTCTCTCTCTCTCTCTCTCTCTCTCTCTCTCTCTCTCTCTCTATCTCTCTCTCTATCTCTCTCT
>JAODUG010045313.1:0-16418 GCA_027564795.1 Aphredoderus sayanus | reverse complement strand
GGTGTTGACTCTTTTAGTGTTCATACAAATATTTACACACATTAAGTTTACTGAAAGTAAAAACAGTTGAAAGTCAGGACGTTTCTTTTTTTACTGAGTTTATGTATGTTATTGTTGACATTTAAGAACGTCTTGGTGGTCTATTTAGGAATTCCATGAAGTTCCCTTCCTGAAAAAATTCAAGTTCAAGAGGCAGGAAAGGATATATCCCAAAGAGTCCCCCACTCCGACCTTAGCTGCCACCAAAGCCGAACCCCTCCCCAGTGCCTCTAGTGCCTCCAGTAAAGCCCTCCCAGAGGGAGCTCCTGCGGGTGGGTGGACCAGTGGCATTTTGATTTCTTCTGTGTAAATGGTCATTACAAAGGTGGAATATTACAATTCCGTAGCATTTTATTAATCGTTTCTGTCTTTCACAGACAAACCTCTTACGGGTATGAAGCTGCTGGCTGTTGGCAAACTGACCAAGAACAAGGATGACATAAAGACAGCTGTGGAGGAGCTAGGCGGGAAGATGTCTAGTTCTGTTAGTAAGGCTTCTCTCTGCCTCAGTAACAAAAGTGAGTAGTCAACTGATCATGAGCAATTGTGGGGAAAATAATTGCTAATAGCTAGTATAAGCATTTTGCATTTTCAGGGGTAATATAGTTAATGTCCATTTTTCTGGCTATGGACGGATATCTGGGGGAGTGGAGGGCTGAGTCCGGTTGTCCGGGGTTTAATTTTTAGCGGCTTTGAGGGACTGAAACTTTAACCATTTTTCCATTATTATTTTTTGTTACCTGGTCGGGGATAGAGCATTGGAGGTTCTGGGAGGTGTGTTGTGGATTGGGTTATTTAGTGCTTCTGTGGTGTCGTCTCCGGGGTTCCGCTTATGGTGGTGGCATGGTGGTGCCTGGTTGGTGGGCTGAATCAAGGGTGGGTGTGTGCCTGGGGGTTTAGCTGCGTGGAGCTGGTCCATTTAGTCACCTGCGTTGTGTTCAGTGATGCGCCCCTGGTTCCACATCCTTGGGGGGTCTGGGGTATGTTGATGTGTGGACTCATTCCTTCAGTGTCTTCGGTTTTCAATTCTGTGCAGGGATTTTTAGTGTTTCTGGGATGGTGGGAATGGGACTCCGGATATTTGGGCTTGATTTTCTGTTTTCCCTGGTGCCCTCATTTTTTATATATTGTTTTATATATTGGTTTTTAATGATTTTGTAGTGTGAGGCACTTTGTGTTACATGTATTTGTATGAAAAGTGAAATATAAATAAAGATTCATTGATTATGATCTGCAAAATAATCCATTGTTACTTTCGTTTGTGTTTTCACAGAGGAATTGGAGAAGATGAGTAAGAAAATGGAGGAAGTGAAAGAGGCAGGTTTACGCGTGGTCTCAGAGGACTTCCTCACTGATATCAAGTCATCAGGCAAATCCTTCCAGGAGCTGGTCTCCCTGCATGCCATCTCTTCCTGGGGGGCGGAGGTCAAAATAGAGGCCCAGGCTCCCGCAGCAGCCTCCAAATCTGGAGCAATAGCCACCAAGAGCACAGGCAGGGTGAAAGAGGAGGAAGGTAAGTGCTCATTGTTGTTATGTGACTGTGCAGCTTATCATTATAGCATGCCTGTGTTGCCTTGTGCTAATGCTGCACTGGTTTATGGAATAAACAAGCTTGTGGTGACTGGTTATGGTTGCGCTTATACAGGAGCCAGTAAGGCCAAGAAGATGAAGCTGACAGTCAAAGGAGGCGCAGCAGTGGATCCAGACTCAGGTAGGTGTGTGTGTTTGTGTGTTTGTGTTACTGTTTGCTCTTATTTAACCAATCATGTGTACAGTAGTCTAGAACAGAGGTTTGGAAACATTTTGAGCTGCTTCAGCCACTTGTCTAGAGTATGTTGCTAGTCAGCTTCTCTGAAATGTCCTTGTTCTGTGGTCTCGTGGGGTGGTCAGGTCTGGAGAACAGTGCCCATGTCCTGGAGCAGAGTGGGAAGATGTACAGTGCTACGCTGGGCCTGGTGGACATTGCCAGAGGAACCAACTCCTACTACAAATTGCAGCTGCTGGAAGATGATGTGCAGAAGCGGTCAGTGTTTATACAGAAGCAGGACCTAAAATATGTTTACTATTTTATTTTAGTTTTCAAATGAGAAAATAATGCATTGCTGTCTGGTTTTCTATTGGTGAACAAGGCATTAGCAGTTAACAATCCAATAATTAATCCACTCTGTGTTCTTATTGTGGTGTGTGTGTGTGTGTTGACATGGTTTGTATGTTTAGGTACTGGGTCTTCAGGTCCTGGGGTAGAGTGGGGACCTCCATTGGAGGAAACAAGCTGGACAAATTCCACGACAAGCTCTCTGCTGTGGACAACTTCCTGGGTGTGTACAAGGAGAAGACTGGGAATACTTGGAGCTGCTCCAACTTCACCAAGTACCCCAATAAGTTTTACCCCCTGGAGATTGACTATGGGCAGGTAAAGGAATGCAGGCTTTCTTGCTTGCTTTTAAGTATTGGTAATTTAACTGGTTAATTCTCGATTTCAGTAGTGGTGACAACAATGTCCTATACCGTCTGTATTTTGCATAATCACTATAATTGTGCTCTAAAATGGACAGACTCTGGTTCCTTGTGAATCAGTCTGTAGGTCTTTAATTGTATTTTTAAATATATTTACCCTGATTGGTTGTGGTGCTGTTGTTGCCGGTTAGGATGAGGAGGCGGTGAAGAAACTGACAGCCACTGCTGGCACCAAATCCCAGCTGGCCAAACCCATCCAAGAGCTCATCAGGTTGATATTTGACGTTGAGAGCATGAAGAAGGCCATGGTGGAATTTGAGGTGAAATGTATAGTTAATCTATCATTTATGTCTATTCTATTTCATTCTGGTATGGACTTCACTGAGCTTTCCTCATACCATTCTCGGTGTAATAACACATAATGTATGTTCTCATATGACCAGATTGACCTCCAGAAGATGCCCCTGGGAAAGCTGAGTAAAAGGCAAATCCAGAGCGCCTACTCTCTTCTCAGTGAGGTGCAGCAGGTCAGTACTGTAATGCACTTGACACACTTCTCCAGAAAAAGCTTTTTGATAGCTAGTGGATAAATACACACATTATCTAAGTTATTGTGACATTATCTTCCCACCACACGCCTTAGGTAGCTTGTGACCCCACTAAAGAACCACTGGAGCTTCATTTTTGTATAAAAAAAAAAAAAGAAGGGAAATCTTATTATTGTGTCTTTATGGCCTTCTGTTATCATTCTAGGCAGTGTCAGACTGCTTGCCAGAGTCTAACATCCTGGACTTGTCCAATCGCTTCTACACTCTCATACCTCATGACTTTGGAATGAAGAAACCTCCGCTGCTTAACAGCCTGGACTACATTCAGGTAAGAACACACTATTGTCATTCTTCTGATAATGCTTAAGGTCTAATCAGGAGAGCCTGATAAAACCATCCTGATTTGTCAGACAACTCCTATGTTGTATGTATGTTTTCTTTTCGGTCTCAGACCTCAAAATTTAAGATGGTTACAAAGCAGTTACCTTGATTCACAAAATCAAGATGGTCTGGCTCTTTACGATCTCACAACATTGCATACATGTCTCCTGTGTTGTGCATTGAATGGTTTGCGTTCTACTGTGCAGAATAAAGTCCAGATGCTTGACAACCTTTTGGACATTGAGGTGGCCTATAGCCTGCTGAGGGGAGGGGCAGAGGATGATGGCAGTGATCCTATCGATATCAACTACGAGAAACTAAAAACCAAGATTGAAGTGAGTGGCCTTCAATATCCTTGTAGTCAGAAGTAATAATGTACATGTTTCTTCTTTTCAATGGGAACATTAATATTGCATGGTCATATATCATGTGTGTCTGTTTAAATATCTCAACAGGTTGTTGACAAGACCACAAATGAGGCTGAGATCATTATACAATATGTCAAGAACACACATGCTGCTACTCACAACACTTACACACTGGAAGTAGAAGAGGTATGGTACTAATGGGGAACCTAGATGAAGTCTTTAAGTGTTGCAAAACAGACTTCTAGTTTAACGTTCATTTTTTGTTTTCTCACAGATTTTCAAAATTGTTCGAGAGGGAGAATACCAACGGTACCGCCCCTTCAAGGACCTGCACAATCGCCAGCTGCTGTGGCATGGCTCACGCACCACTAACTACGCTGGTATCCTGTCCCAGGGTCTTCGTATTGCCCCTCCAGAGGCACCAGTTGTGAGTGTTCCTCAACGGCTTTTTCTGAGAGCCCATCTTCTTGTGATGTTCTGAATACCTTTTAATGCTTAGAATAGCTGTTTCAGTTAAACTATAGGCAACAGTTTACTTCAGCATTGCATTGTGCTCTATGCTCTCTCCTTGTTAGACCGGTTACATGTTCGGCAAAGGTGTGTACTTTGCAGACATGGTGTCCAAGAGTGCCAACTACTGCCACACCTCACAGTCAGACCCTGTAGGCCTGCTACTGCTAGGAGAGGTTGCCCTTGGCAACATGTGAGTGACATGCTGGACTTTCACAAAATGCTGAACTATAAGCCACCTCTAGGCTTCAGATTTGTAAATTACTACAAATGAATAATGCAAATTGTATTTTTTCAATGCAGGCATGAACTGAAGAAGGCCTCACATATTACTAAACTACCTAAAGGCAAACACAGTGTTAAAGGTAATACAATATTTACAGTCCAAGCGGACTGTAATGTTGGCAATACACAGTATTTAGTTAACATTGTTTTTATCAATATCTGTTTTCATTAAACTTTTTTGTCTCCAGGTGTGGGTCGAACTGCTCCAGACCCAAGTGCTACTGTTACTTTAGATGGTGTGCAGGTGCCTCTCGGAAAAGGAGCTAACACAAACATTGACGATACCAGTCTTCTGTACAATGAGTATCCTTTGTTAATGCTTACCATCTGGTTTTTAAATGTCAGTTATTTCTTTCTCCCAAAAATATTTTTTTCCCCGACTTTTCATGTTTATAAGGGAATTTATTCTCTAAATTTCCAATTTGTTGTTATTTTTTATTTATTTATTTTTCTCAAAAGGATTTTAGATATGCTGCTACTGCTCTTACTGAATCTGGTTGAGTACTCCGCAGGTCTAATGTAATTACATAATATTATAAATTAATAATAAATAAATAATACATTAATTCATTATATATCGCTCTTAAAACAAGATCTTGGGGATTATTTCACAAGAATCGAGTAATTGGGAAAAACTGATCAATAGATTAGATGGGTGTCTGTACGAGTGTGTTAACATAAATACCAGAGTTAACTTCTGTAAACAAAGTAACATTTGATTTGTGCATGGGTACCGGTATTATTATTATTTTGCCTTGACCATTTATCTTCCAGATACATTGTTTATGATGTGGCACAGGTGAACCTCAAGTACCTTCTGAAGATTAAGTTCAACTACCAAACATCCCTGTGGTGAGAGGGACCATTACCATACCCTCAGAAAACACAAGTAGAGGACTCAAAATATTGCAGCTTCATTCTCTGCATCAGAAGATACTGTTTGGCAATGGATTGATGCTATTCCATGCTTTGTATTGATGGTTAAAATCCCTAGTCACTTTATTGCTTTTCAGGTTAATTTAATAGCTGTCAGCCTCTTCTAGTATTTGTATATTGTTGGGCACATGAATAACTAATTCGGAATATCTGAAGACAATATGTGTGGAATGTGAGTAAGTGAGGCCAGGTTAGTATTTTCTTTTTCTAGGTAGTCTTTAATGTGAGCTTATTCCTATTGTCTTTTAAACACCTGTGCATATTAAGACATGGTAGTCAGAGTTTAGAGGCTTTTCTTAGGAACAACCAACATGTAGACATTGGTAGTGAACCCCTCAAAGATTGGCAATTTCTACACTGTCCTGTTCAAACATTCTGTATGAGGTGTGAAATATATATCTGCTTTTTGTTGTTTGTCTAACTAAGCTTGACTCCAATAAAACATTTTTGTGGTTTAGCGTTTAGGCTAAGTATTCTGTAACAGAAGAGATTATGGTTCATTTTGATTTTGATTTTTTTTTTTTCACTTATGCCTCAGAATAAAAACCTTTTGAGAATCAATTGTGATTTTGAGGAATTCTTAAGAAATGTTATGTCATTAGAAATTTAATTAATTAATTCCAAAATAATAGGGCGATTTGTAAATGTATTGGAGACAAAATAATATTGATTATTATTTCAATGTTATCACCTCCAAAATGCTGAAATTGAACAATTTGAGTATGCTCTATCTATGCACTTGTCTTGCTTGAGAAATGTAGGGTAATATGCTGTAGTGTGAGATACGTTGGAGACGATTCAACACCATATAGTGTTTATCTACTTGTGTATGCAGGTTACTGTTTGTAACCCACAATTACTTGGAAGAACGTTTCAGTGTGGAAAATGTAGTTATATTTCTAAAATTGCCCCCCAGATCGTGTCCCGACCCAGAATGCATTTTGACAAGGTCTTTGAAAAAGCGGCGCGTCTAATGCAAGATGGCGGAGATGGACCAGCTGTTAGACGAGAGTAAGTAACAACACTAATTTAAAGAGTTTTGTATTGCTGACACGGGGCCGTCCGGTGGCTTTAAAATACATTTCAGAAATGTTTTATGATGACCATTATTAAATTAAGAGTATGAGATCCATATAGTATTAAAAAACATATTTGAGACGTAATGAGATACCGGTCTGCCCAAGTTAGCTAACGCATTTAGCCTGATGTGCTAACGATAGCTAACGTTGGAGCTTCTAAAGATAGCCTAGCTGGGTAAACAAATAACGTTAGCTTAGTTAGCTAAGTAGAGCAAATTCTGTACGTATACGTCTTAAAATGCGTTGACTAACGACCATATCCAAGTACGTTACTGCCTAGTTAAACAGTTTAATTATTGTCCCGTACGGTAATTCGTATTCATAACGTCTTTCTTAATATTTACTGTAACTAGCGTTGTTATTTCGCGTTACATTAGGTGATGTCTGTCAAGCATTATTCATTTGACAAGCAGGTACTCTAATAAGCCCAATGTCTCTCACTGAGTTTTAGGGCTTTAAAGCTATTGCAGTTTAAAATTAACGGCACGTTAGCTTGTTGAGCTATTTTTCCCCAGCTGATGTACAGTATCGTCTCAAGTGTTTGACAGCTAGGGGATTTGTGCATTAAAGGCCTGTTCGCTTGCCGTTTACAGTAGTTGTATTTATGTTGTTTACTACTGAGTGGCGTTACTTTGAACAGTCATATTCATTGTAGCCACATTGTAATCTCAATCGCCTCCCCTTGTTACAGGTGTCAGGATGATTAGTAACATTTTACATTAGTCTAATAATCCTACATTGCTACTTATGTTAATCGAAGTAATCGTGCTCATGTAGCCCAAACTATTCCTCATCTTTTGTCAGGCTCTTCAGCAGAGGCACTCGTCAGTCTGAAAGGTATTGTACAAAACTGGCTTTGGGTTTTACTTGTTCATGTACGTTGACTCGCATACATTTTGTTTGTTTTTTTAGTCCTAAATAATATGAAACATTTGTGTTATACTTAATTTATTTATAGCACTATGCTTCTGCTTGTCTGCGTTTTATTCCAATATTATACATTGAATAAGTAGACATATTTTCTCCAGAGGGCAGTTTATCCAACACTCTGAATGAAAAAAACAACTTCCCAAGAGCTCACAACACACGAGGACGACACTCCTCCCTCACAATGGATACGGTCAGTGGAATAATTCTGGTTTTACCTGTAAAAGTCAAAACACAAAAACCTCTGTCTGGTGAATATGCCGCAACATAAATGTGTTGCAAATATGTTTTCGAAAATATTCAACATTTAGAAATTGGTTTGTATTAAAGGACAAAACCTTTTAACTTTATTGTTGTTGCTACGGTCAACACAGACCTATATGTTGTCCGTAAAAGCAGACGTTTTAAATCTGTAGTGCTAGTATTGTATTCATTCTCATCTGCATATTTACAGACAAGTAAGGATATTGTTAAACATGTCAATCAGCAACACAATGAGGTCACATTGAGACAACTCGGGCATTGACACATTGAGGGTTTTGAAAGGCTTATTTGAGAATTTAGCTTATGCAGTAGGTATGCTTTCGTAGAGAGTCATGGTCTCTTTACATGTACTTATGTCTGTCTAGCCCACGCGGAGCTCGAAGAGAAGTCGCCTATTCCGGGAGGAGGAGGAGCAGCCAACCCAGCGCCTCCCCTCCAGATCTCCACGGAGGAGCCAGAGGGTCACTACTACACCACAGGTACATGCTTCTCTGCCTACAATACAGCTCTGCACAGCAAGAATAGCAGCAAAAATAGGCCCCAGGTAAAATATTTCAAGTTTGAGAATGTGATGCTCTAACTTCTATAATCTGTTTACCCTGCAGAAGTTTTCTAACGTGACAACGCCAGACAAAAAAGCTTCACAGAAAATTGGTTTGAGATTAAGAAACCTACTCAAGCTACCTAAAGCTCACAAGTGGTGTATCTATGAATGGTTCTATTCCAACATTGACAGGTAAAGCGTCCTGTTGACATTCATGTATGCAAGGGATATTTGGTCCTTTTGCCTCACGTATTTGTGTAACATCCCCTCACTGTGTTTTCACCTCCCTCTGGCTAGACCTTTGTTCGAGGGTGACAATGACTTCTGCCTGTGTCTGAAAGAGTCTTTCCCCAACCTGAAAACCAGGAAGTTGACTCGGGTGGAATGGGGGACTATCAGGAGGCTGATGGGGAAACCACGCCGGTAGACACATCTTTTTGCTGCTTAACAATGTCTTACTCTCTTTTCGTACCAGTTTCTTCACTATCATTTTCAAGCTCGGGTGCAGGAAAACCTGCTTAATGAAAAGTATTTTAATTTGAAACACTATTCATAAAGGTTTTGGGGTGGCATCGTTATGATCAACTAAATGATAATTGTGTGATTATTTTCCTGGACACTGATTGCGGTGTGTGTGTGTATATGTACATAACAAAAAAACATTAACTGTATTAATTGTCTTCCTAAACTATTGTATTGCAAAAGGGCTGGGCAATATAGCAGAAACATTTATCACAATAAAATGTGTAATTTCAGTCTATGGCTAATGATTGATTTAATTCCACTTTTTAATTACTTATTTAAAAAAATATATATTTTTAAGTAACCATAATGGCTTCCTTTCGTGCCTTCCAGCACTAATTACAGTTATTGTGTTTACGGTTTAGGCCAGTGCAAAATGCACATTTGAATGAATTTCCAATGAGTTGTACAACCATATTGTGTGTGGAATCTGCTAGGTGCTCATCAGCGTTCTTTGCTGAGGAGCGAACCGCTCTGAGACAGAAGAGGCAGAAAATGAGGCTGCTGCAGCAGAGGAAGCTCTCAGACGTGTCGCAGTGCAAAGACCTTCCTGACGAGATTCCCCTTCCCCTCATCATAGGAACCAAAGTCACTGGTAAGATGACAAAATGTCGGAAAATATTGCCAATCTGTAGTTATGGATCTGAATGTTCAATTATTAAAGAGCAACTGCACCCTAAAATGCCTTTTTGTGTGACTTAATATAAATAAGTATCACTGTGGTGAGATGCATGAAAATATGATCAAAATGTAAGATTTAAAAAAAAAAAAAAAAAATCTGCAATGTATAAGTTGGAAATGGCATCACGCCGTCTCTGTTTTAAAACATCCAAGGCCCTTGCTGACTTGCCAGTGTACCTTTGGAACACTTGATACATCATATGTAATGTTAATGAGAGCCCCTCTCTCAGCCTCTCCTCTCCTCCCTATCAGGTCCAGCCCTACATTTTATTTTTATTTTATTTAAATTTAATTTAAGCATTTTTCAAAATTGCAGTGGGTGGGATCAGGCTCAGAGCTTGTGAAGTTACACATAACAATAATAATATTAATGTATTTATGTGTTCTATATTTCCCAGCTCGACTCAGAGGGGTCCACGATGGTCTGTTTACGGGCCAGATCGATGCGGTGGACACCAGTGCTGCCACCTACCGTGTCACCTTTGATCGCAATGGCCTGGGTACACACACTGTGCCAGACTACGAAGTACTGGTATGACCTGAATTTGAATGCTAACTTTAACTCCCAATATATTGGGGCAAGAATCTTGAGTTACGAGTGTGTTTTTTGTTTTTGTTTGTTTTTCTTCCTTCCAGAGCAACGAACCCACCGAAACCATGCCGATCTCAGCGTTTGCCCAGAAGCACCGGGCAGCACGTTACTTGCAGAACTTGATGACTCCGCCCAGAACAACTTATCCGTCCACTCCTGTCCTCATGGTATTGTCTGTTCTATCTACATTGTTTATATGTTTACATTTGTCATTCTACTTTAACGTCTAAAGTCTATGTATAATTACGTTTGTTAACATCTAAATGTTATGAAATGTGCTTCATTTGTGTAACCACACCATGTTAATTTTCTGTATTATGTACTGTACAGGCTTGTAGCATTCTCTTGTCTATATAAATTACTCTTTTTGTTGTCCGTTTCATTCCAGGACAGTGACCCTTTGATCAGCCAGTCTCCATGGAAGAGTAAAATGCCTGGTGCTGAGGGGGAGACATATGGAGGGTTTCCTGTTAAATTCCTGGTTCAAGTGGTAAATATTTCATCTTTGGTGAAACTGCTGGTATTCAGGAATAGGCTAACTACTTAATCATATTCTCTTTTGTGACTCTAGACAAGACTGTCCAAAATCCTCATGATAAAAAAAGAGCACATCAGGCACATGAAAGACATGAACACAGAAGCTGAGAAACTGGTACAATCCTCCCCTTGACCTAAATGATCAGTTTTGCTTGGCAAGTCATTAAATGTCCAATGCATTTATAAACTACCTTCTGAACTAAATGCGTGTGGGTTTGTGTGTCAGAAGTCGTACTCGATGCCTATTGGCCTGGACTTTCAGAAGCGCTACGCCACCACAGTGCTGGAGCTGGAGCAGCTTAACAAAGACCTCAACAAGGTTCTGCATGAAGTCCAGCAGTACTGCTGTGAGGTAAAGTCATACACACAAACACTTAATCTGAGTTCTCGGAGGACTGTGGCTTTTACTTGTGTTTTGTTGTCATAAATGGTGACCTAAATCTGCATTGTGTAGCTGAATGGCCAGAGCAGCCTTAAGGTGCTTTTCACAAGGGAAGCTGCATCCCACTCTCCGTCCCGCACCTTTCCGCCTGCCTCTCATGTGAAAGGCAAATCTACTGCACACACTCACAGAAGCCATATGTTTAGTTTTGGTGTAATCATTAGAACAAAACGGTAAACGAACCACGTAGATGAACCAAAAAGAGTGTCATTAACAATATCTAGATAAACCTAGCCTACCTTATTTATGAATTAGGTATTATGTATAGTTTTTATTACAAATAGCCTACTGTATGTGGTAAATGATGGCATATTGGTGCATTTTCTTGCATCTTTTTAAAAATAATTAATACGTTTAATGAACATGTCAATGTTCATTAAACTGTCTGATGTATAAGTTTGTGAAACAAGAATGAAATGAATACTAGCTTACTATGTGAAAAGCCCTTTAGTCAGCCTCACTCACAGCCTGACTGACAAGTCAGTTAGTTAAACCTGCATGCCTTTGCTTACCTAAACAATGTAGTGCAAGGATTCACCACTAGAGGTCACTCAGATTAGATGGTTCCTAATCTGGTAGTGTCAGAAATGGCATATTGGTCAGAACCAGAGCTTGTTAATTTGGGTGTGTATATACACGGAGCTTCCCCAATAGCTGAGAAGGTTGCTGTGTTGACCTGGGGAACTTAATGCCACTCCCCGCACACAGCTTGCTCCAGACCAGGGCATGCCTCCCGTGGACCGTCCGTCGGAGCTGCGGCGGCGCTGTGAAGAAGACGCGCAGGAGATGGTACAGCAGATCAACTCTGTGAGAGACTCGCAGCGAGTGACCAATCCCAGCCACACACAGCTAGTCTCCCACCTCACCGCCCTGCTGCTACAAATTAAGGTAGACTCGGATGCAACCGCTGTGACACAATTTTCCCTCGCAAAACAATGCTGATAACCTAATAATGTAACGCTACTTATGCTTACAGTGTCTGGCAGAGGGGGATGACCTGAATTCGTTTGAGTTTAAATCCTTAAGTGATTCCCTTAATGACATCAAAAGTTCAATAGATCCCTCTAACTTCAGGTAAGTAAGCTATTTATTTAATGTCCCATTATTTCAGCTATGCTAATATGGCTGACAAGTATCCGTGTGAATTAACTCAGTGAAATATGAAATGCTGTGAATAATACCAGTCACTTATTATATTACCTTTTTACAATCAGAATTACCATTAGGTCATTTATACATATTTACACCTCAACTTGCTTAAGGTTACTTTCATCTTTAGGCCTATGCTATGAAGGAAGGTAACTGATTTATCCAGTACCTTCAGGATTAACTTGGAATTCAGGTCTAACTTGCCGATTAACCCAAAGTACGACAGATGCAGAGGCTCTACCAGACCTATGCTGTCATGGAAATGTATGCTGCATCTCTAAACTGCTCCGAGCAGTTTATCTTTGTGATTTACTTGTGTGTTATGTTACTCTAGAAGCACTGCACCTCCTCCCACAATCTCAAGAAAACTGTGCTGCTGGTGTCCTGTTGAGTTGCACTGCTTTGTCCAAAAATGCTACCGATTAAATTGATCTATTGTAGGCTAATTGAATGCAGTTGTGTTCTCCAGCCATTAAGTATTCTAAAGATGAAAGGTCAAGGTTTTCATGTGATTGCAGGTAATTTGCAATAGCCTATAACAATATTTAGCCAAATACATCTTGCTAATATGGGAACAATGGCACAATATGCTGAATAGAAATCTCAATTTGAACGCCCTTGTAAGAACATGAGTGGGAGTAGCCTACAAAATAATTGAACAGCATCAATGATCCTATTTGATCATATCGCAGCTTATTAGATGTGACATGTATGCTTGTCTACCTTATTTTGTCCATGAAACGCCTCCATATAATACTAACATTATCAGCGTGCATTCTCCTGGGAGAGAAAATGGAGCACGAGCCATTACACAAAAATTCGGCTGATTTTTACAATGCAAACGGGCACAAACGCAAAATAAGTTAACAAACTCAACTACCCAACATCTTCATCATATTTTTAGTATTGTTTAACACCAATTTAGGCAATCTGAGTTTGTCATCCCTGACTTTCCTTGACTGAGTTAAATCCTAGTAGGTTGAACTCTCTTCTTAGCATAGGTCTCTGGCCGAGCACATCAATAACAAATACATGGAATCAAACAAACAACCTCTCAGTGGGTCGATCACCCCAACCACTAGCCTAACCATTCCCACATAGTTTAGATTTTCTCCAAACCTACTTAAAAAAAGTATTGAGAAGCAGGAATGTTGCTAAAAGGAACTTGCAGCTTGGCCAGGCTTTTTGGAATCTAACCCTGGACTTTTATGCTGCCCTAACTACTAGGCTATTCTGCTGCTTATAAAGTCACAATCACCTTGTCACAAATGTCTCTGCCTTTTGCAGTTGCTTCCAGAACAACGTGGAGATCCATGTGGCCCACATCCAGAGTGGCCTTAGTCAGCTGGGAAACCTGCACGCCTTTGCTGCCAACAACACCAATGCAGTCTGACTGGCTGCATATACAGAACAGTCGTATGCACACAGCAGTGTGCTCATTATAATATCTTTGAGATGGTGCTCTCCACTGAACTCTCTGCGACTGAAACAAATGGTATCATATGGCTCTTTTGAACCATCACTACAACGTGCTCTGCTTTTGGACATCCAGAGGAAGTTAATGTAGATGTCTGTTCAGTTCCTGGAAATTCGTGGCAAAAAAATTTGGAGAGCTATTAGTGTTTTACCAACTTGTCTTAGTGATTAAAATGTGTAGCACACCCATTTGAACAAAGCTGAACTATTGCTGCATTTCACTTCACTCCAATTTCTGATGGTTGTCCCTCGGTTTCATGTGCCAAACATTACTTGTTGCAGTTTTTATAGTCTATTTATTTATTTTTTAAGTAGGTGTGGTTATGAAAACATACTATTTTTAAAGGTTCCCGCTGTAATTGTTGTGTTCCTTTCACTCCCCTGATGTTAATCACAGGGAAGTCTAAAGAATGTTTTGTAAAGTTTATTGTAGATATTTGTACAATACCTCTATCATTATTAGGAATATTGTTGACATATCTGCTATGTATTAAAATGCTTTTGTAATTTTGTGTGCACTGAAAAGAGATTTTGGTATATAATAAGAGTTCTACTTCTGACCCATGTTTTTCAGAATTTGGCAACATTACCTACATCACTAGTGTAGTTCAATTCAAGACAACTTTATCTAAATTTCAATTTCAGGTTTGTAAAGTTGTAAATGTGGGTGCCTCTAAGCACATGTACATAAATGTTGCTGCCTTTTTACATTAAACATGGCAAAGCAAATTTCTCTAGTATTGCTCTGTGGAACCAATGCTTGAATGAAGAAATGAATGAAGCTAATTAAATATGTACAATAAATAACTTTATTTTTGTTTAAAACCAAACTTACATTCTTATACTTGGATAACTCTTTTATAATACAATCTGAGAAAAATCACATAAAACCACCAAAACGGGCAATGGCACTGGTTTCCCAGTCAGAATCTGAATCAGAAAAGTCTTGTGCTTCACTTGCATGAATTGGGGAGAAACGGTCAAAAGTGTCATCTGCAGCAGTCATTTGCAGTGGATGTTTAATATGACACACTGCATTTTTAGGCGATGACCTGTTGAAATTATTCTGGGTTGGGATAGGAGGGATAACAACTTTCATCTCAGGTCCAATGGTTTTATTTGGTGGGAAATTATCATATTCCACTAGAACTTTGGGTCCATTGTTCCCATTCATGTTGGAATGAATGCTGGTGTAATTTTCACTTTCTTTCTGATAAATATGAACAGGAGAAGGGACTACTACGCTCAGCTCATTTAGTATTCTTTTAGGTTTCTCTGTGCTTCCATCTTTGTCTGCACCATACATACAAGAACCAGACGTTTGTGCATAGCTGTTGCCCTGCTTTGTGGGTAGAGTTGTATCTTCTGCTCCGTTTCTTATTGTTGGTCTAAAGTTGCCCTCCAATGTGTAGTTTGCCATCTGTTGCATCTCGGGACCAACTCTGCCTTTGAATTGCGCAAACGGGGATGCTGAAGAGCTTGTACCTTTAAGTGATACCGACGATCCAACCTGGCGCCGAGATTTTGCACGTCTGTTCTGGAACCAGACCTAAAATAAGATAAACAGAAATAATATAATAACTGATTTGGACAAGGTTTACATTCAGTGTATGTAAAACTGTAAATGAAATGCAAGGTTTACCTGGCTTGCGAGGATGGCAAGACATCAATTTTGTAGCCTACCTGAATTCTGGACTCTGGTAGACCGGTTAGAAACTCCAGTCTCTCACGTAAATAGATATCGGGATATTTAGTGTCCGAGTACACATTCTCTAGCACCTCAATTTGTTTCTGGGTAAAATTTGTCCTCTTTCGTCTGTGCGTCAATAGTGCTACGTCTGTCCTTGGCACCGAGTTTGCAGGGGTAAAGTATTTTGCAGAATCGAGGGCACCATAATCTGAAGAAAAAAAGAAAAGAAAATGTATGACTGGACTAATTATGTTTAAAGCATTCAGAGGGATTATATGATTTCGGCATAAATTGCAGAAACCGCTGCGCGTAATTACGCACAAAAGCAAGCTATCCACTAACCTGTATGCACCACGTTTTTCATCTCGAGATGCCCTTCGTGGACCATCTGAAAGTGATTCAGGTCTCCGACGCACATATTTCCATGGACAGCAGACATTATCTTTTACTCAGTATCTTCAGGCTCTCATTGACTCGGAATGCTTGCCAGGTTTATATCTCCCCACTCACCGTCCTGTGATCAAAGGTGGAGCTATGGAAATGTGTGAATGGGTGAGCCATCAACCGGCTGGCACTGGAACATCCGTGCAGCAACTTCAGACACGTCTGAAAGGCCAGGGGAGGTGTGATCGATGACACCCTGAACGGTGGAGGGACCACTGCTAGCTTTAAATGACTTTAATGGATACTGCATGTTCAATACACATCACTTGGGAAAACATTTATCCGCTTTGGAATGGCTGAGGTAATAATGGACTAGGCATCAAAGTGAGGGAGTCTAAACAGCTGCTATTTCCTCAGGATCTGAAACCTGCAAAATATTGAATTTGTTTGCCTACTAATGATTGATATAGTTTTCTTCTTCATAGCTCTCCAGCTCCATCTATAGCCATTACCATGTTATAATTTATGTGTGTGTGTGTGTGTGTATGTGTATATATATATATATAAATTAAATATTTAAAATAAACTTACTTGTAAGGATCAATAT
>JAODUG010045293.1:0-16422 GCA_027564795.1 Aphredoderus sayanus | reverse complement strand
GGGAGTGAAACTTACCTTTCCTGATAGGTTTGATCAGTCAAATCCATACATTAGTACCTGAGTAGCTGTGGTGTCTAAAGTCCTTGCCAAATAGAGCAGAGAAGTACGGGACTCTCCAGGTCAGGTCTGTGTTGGTTTCTTTTGGTGACTATCTTTGCGACAGCGGCAGGATGCGATTATTTTACCGTGCGGTTGGAGTCGATGCGACAGCGAGCAGCGGTAGAGGTTGTCGGCTGCAACGCAACGTGCAAAATCCACATAAGTTTCCTTGCACTCCGGGCTAGTCTGATGCGACGGCTTGAACGGTTATGCTACTAGGCATTTAATCGTCGCCACTAATGGAACTTACGCCAGGTTTATGGCTGACTTATGTGACCAGGTTGTTTGAAGCACTCGCATTCACCCCCTGCAGTCGATGTAAACTAGACACAGGAATATATAACAGGACAGGTGCAGCCCCTGTTGAAACGCCAAAACTGACTTGATGATAGCTTACAACGGAAAAAGAATTTATATCGGTTGCAATATTTTATAGGTTCAGGCCTATAGGCCTTGATTTATGGTCATATATATATATATGACGATACATTCAATTTGCCTAAACTATATAAGCCTACCTTTTTAAAAACAGGGACCTCATGTAGAATGTCAACCCCCCCCCCCCACACACATTTTTTGAAAGTTCCTCAGTAGCCTATTTACAATATAGCTGCAAATATTTTCTATGTAGGCTATACTGTAGACGTAATTGCATCTTGACAATGACATCACACTTTGAAATGAGTTAATTTCTCGTTTGTTTTCATAGCTGGGCCAATGTTAAATGCATGTCTGAATGTCCACGCATGTTTTCATCTGAGATGCTGATGCTCTAATACGCCTATTGGCAGAAAGGTATAGGCTACAAATAGCCTATAGGTCTACTATAAGCGTCATTATTAAAATGCTATTGCGGTGCTATGAAATGGCCAAGTCTAATTCGACTCCACCTGCAGTGCACAAACCAATGTATCTCATTTAAAAGTTTTTATTTGAAATTATTTTAAATACAAATAATATATATATTTATATATTTTCCATTTACAATGACAGTTCCTTTGTAAACAAAAGTGGCAGATAGGTAGGCTGTCCATTGTGGAGTTTGTCTGAACTTCAATAGCCAGGTTGTGTACGGGAGGGGTGGAGTCGTATTTTACCTCAATGCACACAGCATTTATCTGCTGATGCTACATTCTTTTTCAGAGGGATAGATCCTGCTTTAAACGCAATTATATGGAGGTGTGCGCACCTACAGGGTACTGTGTATTGTAGTCTATATGTGGCTCTGGGAGACAATGCCCCCCCTCCCCTCCCGACACACACACACACACACACAAATGTAAAAAGCCTGAAACAAAGATTATTTGAGTTTGTATGTTGTCCCCCATACAGAAATATAAAACCCATGTAGCCTACATATAGGAAGTAAGCAGAGCTCTAAAAAGGTGTACATATTTTTTAAATTGGGGAAAAAACTAAATTGAGTTTAACAGAGAAGTTTAACAGAGAAATAAAAAATCTTATTGAGAAGCTTGTACCATTGTATGTTTGCCACATTAGGCTTATAGAACCCAGAGAATCAATGTGAAATCTGAAAATCTGACAATGGCAGTTGGCCTTGTCAAAACTAAACTTTTTCTGCGCTCCTGTAACCACTAGACCTCAAAAACAGAACCATTTAGAAGGTGCAGCAAAAGTACACTTAATGTTGCAATAAGTAACCTTCAACTGAACAGACGCATGGCAGGATATAGAGGTTTTGTCCAACACCATTGAAACTCAAATACTTCTGTCCCAGAAAACCAACAAATGGTCCAGTACACCAAAAGCAGAAAAACACAGAAAAGCATTGTCTTTATGAAGTTGAGGTTTTCACTGTAATGGCTAGTTTATGGTTCAAGATCTATCCATTAAAAATATGCTATTTCAACTAAAACCATTTTAAATAAAGGCCAAAAATACTGTTGTTTTTCTCACAAAACAAAAAAAATCATTCTCCCAGAAATAACAGATGGCGCATAATTACCGCACCACAATTGTCCTCTATAAAAGCTTAACTTGTGGTATTCGGTTGTATTCATAAGGCCATTTTGGACAATGAGTATACACTGGAATGTGCTACAACTGTAAAAAATAAAAATATAAACAAGAATCAAGGAACAGGACACTTATCTCAACAGGCCATCAGGACATCTCATATTATATCAGTAACTGAGCTCTCTCAAGAACTGACATAGGCCTGCCCACAACCGTTATGCATATGACTAATGAGAATAATATTAACAATACACCCAGAATCAAAGAGTTTGGTTGATGTTATATTAACCCAGTAGGCCTACACCTGGATTGATAAATCATTTACAGGCCCACTAGATTTTAACCCAAGCGGTTCATGAATGTCTCCTGCAGGAAAAGTAAAACACACCATTTTACAGAATGTCTATCACTGTGGAACAAATGGACACAAAATGATGAGTATGTTAGGAGTGAGTGAAGATCAGTATTCAGCATTAGATTTACTGCATCTTTAGACAAATGACACATTAATAAACTGATGAGTCTCATGTGTGCCCCCTTGTGGTGAAAAGGAGGAAACCTCCCAATGGTGAACTTGATTATTATACCCTGTTGGCAGGGGCTTAAAACCTCAACACTGCTGCAGTTTAGTGTACAATAGAAAACATCATTGGCTTGGAAAACATCAGTGACAATTAAGTTTGAAATTCTTGAACAAAGCTGATGACTGTATATTTTGTGAAGGGAGTTTGTCATTTTTACACCCCCACCCCTCAAGACACTCCAGAAAAAAGAAAAGAAAAGAAAAATTTGAAAAAATGAGCCTGGATAATAGGTCCTCCAGTCCAAGGTGTGTCAAACTTCCATACCTGTACAAACAAACAAACAAACAAAAACACACACACACACAAAACAATGAAAGCTACTCTCATACTGACAGACACACTTGGGCATGGGTTAAGTATTCACAGATTTCTTTTTCCGGCTGTAGAAGGAAAGTGACTTAATTAGTCTATAAGAGGTCTCTGTAGAAGTGTGTGTGTGTGTGTGGGGGGAAATCGGTCCACGTGATTGTAAAAATGGGGGAGGGAGGAAGGGGAACAGTCCACTGTGTATGTGTATTAGAGTGCACCTGTGTGTGTGTGTGTGTGGGGGGGGGCAGGCAATCGTTTCCTGTGGCCCTGGAACAGAGACGCGTGTCCGTGTGTGTGTGTGTGTGTGCTCAGTCATTGTCCTCGTCGTCTTCTTCGCTCTCCTCGATGCCATCGCTGTCCTCCTGCTCCTCATCCTCCTCCTCCGTCTCAGGGATGTCCCACTGCGGGTGGTTGTCCGGCATGGCCTTGGCCTCGTGCACCTCCAGCTGGGTGGGAGGGGGGGAGGGGGGTGCACAGTTAGATGCCGGCTAGAGATAGAGCTGTGCACATCACTCCCAAGGTGCACACACACACACACACACCTTAAGTGGTTTGATCTGGTCCAGCCCCATGTAGGAATCAGAGCGGAGGATGACAGAATATTGGTAGTTGCCTGTTTTTGAGGGCGCTGGAAACTTGAGCTCCACCTAGAAACACACACAGTTGGGATAACCATTCTGGGGTTCATATTCGGTTTATTCTTGAACAATATTAAAGAAAACACATCCAAGCCATGGTGTGCCATCCATCACACCTAGCATGTTGGCTGTCTGTGTTGGTGGAATCACATATTCATTTTAACACCACACAAACACTCAATACCTTAGCAGGTCTACCTCATTACTACCAAATAGGGACAATACAACACATACTGTACATTAGGAAAAACATCAGCTGTGACCTATGGTGCAAAATTAAACTAGTTTCTGCATAAGAGGGACAGAATACGCTGGTTAATTACAAACAGAGCACAGCATGATGAATGGATCCAACTGTAAATATTAGACCATCATTAACGGAGCCCGTGATTAACATGTCATGCAATTACATGTTGCAAACAGCTAATTAGCGGCACAATGAGGTCTAATTATCTGCTAGCGTGTGAATGGAGAATGAGCCATGAAGCAGGCACTTATACAAGACACCTCCCCCATCCTGCCGCCAAAAAAAACCAACATGGTGCTCTTCCTCTCTCTCCCAGACATAAGAAGAAAAAAAAAAAAAAAGAAAAGAAAAAAAGAAATGCACACACTTTATGACGCAGACACAGAAGCAAAGAAGGAACTGTTAAAAATGACTAATGGATTATTAGGCAGTGGCTCATTATGGGATGCTGGCCTTGCCTGTGTGCAGCCTGTCTAAGAGGGTCAGCTGGGGAGGTAGATGAACACAGAACCCATTAAGCTCCCCCCACCCTTCCCACCCCATGCCAACCCTTATTGTTACATAGAATGGCAGGATCACAGGGCCAAATACCTCAAACACAAACAGCCCTGCGGGATTAATGACAGCAGAGCTATGGGTTGCCTAGCAACAGGAGAGGCCATGCGAGAGGCTGGGGCTCTGTCATACAGTAGAGGAAAACAAACAGAGTTTGCTCGCCGATTCCGTTTATATTTTGGCCAATTTAATAGATAGCCACTGTGAAACGTCTGCAGCTTTTAAAACACACCGCGGCCTGTTTAATCCCGCGGGTGTAGGAACAGCTCAGCTCTCCCAGACACAGACTCTGCCTTCCATCTTGTGCTACAACATCTGCTTTCTGGGGGTTGTGGGAAATGTAGCTATTCAGCCAACCAAAGACAGCACTCACACACGCACACACACGCACACACACACGCTGACCTCTTCTGTGTCTTTGAGCGTGCAGACGTGGTAGGGCATGGAGACCAGCGTCTGCTCGCGCCGGTCGGCGATGTAGAGCCACCACCACTCCTGCTTCTCCTCCGGGTAGTACAGGCTGTAAACGGGGTGCGTCACCTTGGACTTGGTCTCCAGCAGCGCCCGCTCCCGTCGCTGGATGCTCTGCTGCAGGGCCTCCCACTCCTGCCAGCCAACAGGTGTGTGTGTGTGGGGGGGTATCACAAGAATGAGGTATAATTGTGTTTTTGGAATAACTATGACAGTAAAACAACATTTTTGTAAGGCTGGTTATCCATAAGGGTAGCACAATGGAGGGTACCTATTCACGCAACTTGAGCGTTTACCCCCAATCTAGAACAGTGGTCCTCCACCACACTCGTCTCAACACACACACACACACACACACACACACACACACACTACGGCTGCTCGATTATGCAAAAAACATCATTTCTATTATTTAACCCTCCAGCTTCAAAACGCACTACCAGCAGATGGCGCCAACCGCGGCACGTGGTTGGTGCCTTTTGCTGGCACCAAAAAGGTAATGCACTGGGTCATTTTGACCCATAAGACAGCGGGAGGGTTAACACGATTACTCACTGAGTTTGGAAAGATGTTGCAGTTACTGCACTTAAAAACAATGAAACAGTGAAAACGCCCTCAAATGTGAAATTTCCCTTTCCTGTTATCCATCTTTCACTTACATCTCGGTGAAGGGCGAAAGCGTGCATATCATTCAGAACACAAGACAATAATAGTTTACTTGCTAAATGTCATCACAATCGATTACATCGTTTTTGTGATCGTTAGAAGCCGAACTTGAAGATTAATCTGTGAGTAACTGCACAGCCCTAACACACACACGCACACACACACACACACAGTTGTCTGACCTCCTCGTCGTCGCCGGCGATCTCGTCCACCTCCGTGTCGCTCTGCTTGTCGCTCTCCTCGTCCCTGTCGCTGGCAGAGTCCTTGTTGGGCTCGCCCTCCTCCGACTCGCTGCCTTTGTCAGAGGCCTCCTCCTCATCCTCCTTGACCACTGCCGTTGCCACCACATCCTGCAGAGACGTGATAATGGGGCCACGTGAGCGCATTACTGGTGGGAACAAACACTGCCTCATGGCTGAATGCTGAACATTACTGGCTGAAACAAACAACATGGAATGGACAGCTGTCCTTTGCGCAGCAGTGTCGACTTCATGCTGTTTGGTTCAGTAGTGGTACTCTGAGTACATGGGCTTATCCAAGTGGTATTATGGGTTATGGGTTCTGCAATGGTTTTATGTGATGGTGATGTGTAGTTTGTTTTTGTGCTCTTAAAAATGTAGAAACATTTTTGAGCATACATGGTTCCAGTACATTTACTCTGATAAGGTGATTGAATGCTTACGTTTCCTGACACATTGCCATTGGCCTGCTTGGATTTGGAAGTCAGTGCGGGTGTGGTCTTCTTCTTGGTTAGTTTTTTCTTCTTTGCCTTCCCCATCTTTTTAGTGGTTTTACTCTTGTTCTGCCAAACTTTGACTTTGGCTTTACTTGCATCTACCTGCTCCAGACGTGGAAACGTGGCACGTTAGTTCTAACAACATCTAGGATATAACTAAGACTACTCTATTGTTTTTTTTTTATCCTGTCAAAACCACAAATTAAAAATATGACATAAACAAAAAGGTAAACAAATATGCAACATGCCATAACCATGACTCTATAATATTATAACAGTGTGGTCTTGTGTGCCCTAATGTGATGATCCATACCCCTTCCTCTGTGGTGGTGGTCGTCTCCTCTCCTGGACAAGGTAAAACAGACTCCTGCTCTTTTTCAAACTCCTCCTGAAAAATAGAAAGATTATTCATATTTGCTGTTTTTTTTTAAATGATGACAAACAAAATGTGTTTGTAAACCATTGAAAGGTACTATTTTACACAATCATGGTGCAAACTGAGATTTAAAACTCTATTTTGATCAATACCAGTCAAATGAGAGTCTGGCCAAACATACTTACTGCCATTCGTTTCCTGATTAAAGTCACAGTGACGGTGACAATCGAGCCTGCTGTGATATTATTGCTGTCTTCATCGTCAAGGACTATAAAGACACAGGCATGAGGAGAGAATACATGCTCAAAAGGTAGGACAACACACTTACATGTTTTCCATTAGTAGCAAAACACCCCCAAAAACGTATGCCAGTGCCAAGCAGACTGTACAGCTAATAAAAGCTGCTTGACTACGATAACTATGTATTGTGACCGAGACATGCTGTGATAGTAATAGTAAAGTAATAGTGTCTGTGAGTATTCCTGCGCTGACCCTGTAGTTTGGTTTCCATGGTGAGGTGAGGGAAACTTCCCAGCACAGCCAACACCTCGTCGTATTTCTCCTCCCCAAGGAAGCGCAGCATGTTGCGTCTGTCTGAGTCCTTCAGACTGACCAGGTCCTGCAGACTCCTCACCTTATACTAGTGGGAGCGCACACACACACACGTTATGAGCAAGGGCAAGGTGATAACCCCGGGTCAGTGGAACACACTGGAACACACTGGCACACACACACACACACGTTATGAGCAAGGGCAAGGTGATAACCCCGGGTCAGTGGAACACACTGGCACACACACACACACACACACACACACGTTATGAGCAAGGGCAAGGTGATAACCCCGGGTGAGTGGAACACACTGGAACACACAGTACATCAGGGCTACAGGTACCTTCTTAGAGATGCAGTAGCGCAGGTGCTCCTCCTCAAAGTGGGGCAGCTGGAGGAGAGGAGACTTGGCCTCCTGCAGACCTTGAACGATCATCTGGGTCAGCTTCATACAGTTCTCTATGGAGACCAGCCTCGGAGCATGGAAACCTAAACACACACACACACACAAATTAATATCTATATGACTAAATAAACAAAAATGAAATGACGTGACAATCAAGGATACTTTCATAATTCCTTCTTTGAGGTAGTCTTTCCTAACCAAATAGCTGGTAGCAGTGTACCAAGAAAAATGCAACTGCCTCATTTGCATCACTTCCTCTCCTCCACACCACTGCAGTAACTGTAAATACTGATAATGTTCTATGATCTAGAAATAGTCATTTGCAAGGATTTAGGTTTATGGCTGTTAATTAAGAGAGTGTAAATGTCACCTGCTGTAGCAGACGTGGTAACATGAACACTAATGATGCACTCAGCTCATTAACACGTCTGATGCATCAGAAAACATTGCGCATGTGTGTATACATGTGTGTGTATTTTAAGAGGGGGTGGGTGGTACCTCCTCTGCTGTTGGCCATCATGGTGAGCTGACATCCCACATTGATCATCTCCTGCAGAAGAGCTGGACTCTTCCTCACCACAAACCTTTGGTCTGAGAAACACCACACAGACCATTTAAATGTTGCACATACTGTAACTCCGCACTTTACCTTAAAACACAGATTTAGCCTCAAAAGGCCAGCAGAACTGACATCAAGCACTTTGACATGATTGTAATATAATGCCAGGATTTGTTCAATGCTTGCGTTGTTTAGAATGCCTGCTAAGCAGGACAGTAAATAAATATATACAAAATATATATAAAATCTCTTTCTCTCCAAGAAATCAAGAGACCACTGCATCAGTTTATCAGATTATGTTTTTATAAAATGCATAATACGTTGTTTTTTTTATTTAAATTCTATTTGAATATATTTGCTGAACTGAAAGAAGAGAGCCATGAATATATGAACATATCAGATGCTACCTTCCTCCAGGTCCTCAGACACATCCATGCGTGCTAGGTGAGCCAGCACCAGCACCCTGGCCTTCAAACTGTAGGGGTAGCAGAACGGAGGCTCCTTCTTCTTTACGTTGATGTTGCCCAGCTCACGGATCAACTACAGGACGGAGAGGACAGGTATGACACCACACACACACCCCCAAAATAATACATTACAACATAAAAAAAAAACGTTAAAACATTTGGAACCCCTCAGGGGATCAACGTCAGCTGTAAATGGGGCACAGGGTCTCTTCAGCACTCTCACACATAAACACAAAACAGTGACCCACACCTGTGGTACTTCAATGTTGTCCGTTGGGCGGATGGTGGCATCTTTATTGCTGCGAGGGTCAAACTCAAACGCTGCTGTGAGCACCATGCCCAGCCCTGGAGATCACAACAATACATCGTATTAATCACCATGGTATTAATATAGTGGTATCGACCATGGGTACAGACCCAGGGTTGTTTAGGATGCGGCTCTTACGTTTCATGTTCATGTTTGGCGTCTTGTACATGAAGTGCATAAAGAGCTGAGTGGTGTTGATGAGAATCTGGTCTCCACTGTAGCGGATGGAGCGGTACCACCATGTTCCCTGGGAGGGGAGAGAAAAGAAACATCAATGAAGGGAAACGACGGGGATGGGATAATTGTGTTTACGGCATCAAAACGCACAGGCAAAAGACTTACCACAACTACAGGAAGGATTACCATGAAGGCTAGTCCGTATACCAACAGCACCTGGAAAAACACAACATACCAAATCATAGATGAGACACAGCAACAACACACCTAACCGGTATTTGGTTTAAACTTTTATTACCACTTTAATAAATCAATGATTTTAATTTAATTAAAAAAAAAAAAAAAAACAGACATCTACCATTCAAACTCAATTTAACATTGACTACTGTATGTTGATGAAGAAATATAGGAACCAATAAAAACTTACTAGCATAGAGTTTTTCTGATCCACAATCCATGCAGGTAGTGCAATACCGAAACTAGTTGCTAGACAAAATAGAGGAAGATAAGATAATGAGTATAGGATCCACATGACAAAAATCTTTTTTCGTAATCTCTTCTCCTGCATCGAGTGCAATATGGATATTTATACACAACAGCTTAGAACTGACCTCCTGGACCATCTGGGTTGCCATACATTTCCCAGTTCTGTCTCGACTGTTCATTGGTCAGTCTGTGGAGGACAACGGACAGACAGCAGGAAGTGGATAAATTAATGAACAGCAGGCAGTTCAACTACAATACACATTAATGTGTTGGAGCTGTGTGGGTCACTTACGCAGCGTAAGCTTTGGCAATCCTCATGAATGTGGCCTCATCTCCACCTTTGTCAGGGTGGAACTTCAGAGACAGGACGCGGTACTGCTTCTTGATCTCAGACAAGGATGACCCCTAGACATGGCAGAAGAGTTAAGGGACAGTTCCAGCAGCTCTACTTCTGTGGTTCTCAGCGTGGAGGTCAGGATGTTACATATTGGAAATAATCTTTCTTTTCAATATAGTCTTAAATCCCTCATATTATCTGTAATAAAAAATGAATGTTTTACGTGCCAATTAGATAGAGATATATATATCTAATTGTTCCAATTAACAATATTAATTAATCTTGACATGTATATTTCACTAGATTTATGCATGGTTACAAACCGTTGTAACTTATCTAAGTGATCAGCTCTATCAGACTCAAACTGTGTGCACGTGTAAGTTTGTTTACCGGATCCAGGTTCAGGACTTCGTATGGATTGTACTCCTGGTACTCTCTGTCCAGTTTGGACACTTTGTAGGCTAGCAACAGGAAGACAGCCCAGCCAAATAACAAGGCTGCTTTTCTACACAGGTTCACACAAACAGCAGACAAAATCTAAATGAATACCACAAACATGCCATTTTTTATTATTCTCCTAATTTCCCTGAAGGTGACTACTTAAGGTCTGTCTAATTACTACTAGAATATACATTTGCATATATCTATTAAATAACTTTGAAATTGAGAAAATGTATAACATTTCAAATATATAGATTACATTCATAAACCAAGATTTAGAAGGCATTACAACTTTTTAGGAAGACATTTAGACTAAACTAGCTTATGATATTGGTTTTTATTAATTTGTATTAGGGGAAGAAAGTTGGAATTCCATGGTTTCCATGACAATGGCAAAACCTGTATTTGCGCTGCATCTGTTGCCATGACTACCATCAGAGAGACTCGGAGAAACACACCTCAATATCATTGCAGCAACATCAATGTAATCTTGATTACCACAGCCATGAGGGAGGGAGTGTGAGCGACAGGGAAATAAGCAGATGACCCTAGATACTATGTAAAGCCTGACATAGCTCCCCTGAACTAACACTGACCATGCTTTGCCTTTGCTTCCTAGTTTCCTAGCTTTAGTCAAAGGTGATTTCACAAACAGGAAACGACATTATATAGGGCCTTATGAATTTTGTATCTAGAAAAATGGGAAGCACAGAGGGAACAAGGAGGGGAGCATCCACAATGTGGAAGAGGTGGAAATCAGGAAAAGCACTCCAACAGCTGCCATTCCATTACCCCAGCATAAACAGTGTGAATGAACACTGTGAGATAACAATTTAAATGAAAGTTAAATGCTACACAATGTTTACTGAGGCTGCATTCATAACTAATAAACACATACTGTATATCTAGACTAAATACAGATAATGTTTTGGTTTGATGAACAAAGAATTCAAGAGGGGCTCTGACAAACTGGCAGCAATGTAGACATAGTCATATATCAGTAGAACACATATTGCTGAGCCTTGTTTGCAAGGATGACGGCACTTTCCAGTTAGAAGCAGCTCAGCTATCTCACAGTCAGAGGTCCATTCATTAAAGCTCAACAACAGATGTGACAGTTGGCAGCAGTGGAAGCACTGAACAAACACCCACAGAAAGATGTGCTGGACGCTCCCCAAGCTCTGCCATACAAGGCGTAACCAGTCACATATTTCTGTTGTGCCTATGAAACTATTTCAGTTAACTATCATTTATTTTATGTTATGCGTACTAAATTACATTCTGGATAAATATGCTGTAACATGCATATACATGTGTAAGATATGTTGGTGTCATTAATATTTACTGAAATAACCCATGAGTCAAATTCATTACACCTACAATATAATGTAATTCCTATTCAGAATGAACTTACTTTAATGTGGGAACAACACTCTGTTGTGACTTCATGAGCCTGAGTCTGTACCATAAACACCTGCCATGGACTCTTCTCAGGCTCTTGAGGCGCAGTTGTTCTGTCAGAGGAGGTGAGGTGCAGGGGACAAAGGAAAGGGGGAGAGAGAATTATAAAATACTCTAAGTACACCAACATAGACAATAATACAATCAGCAAGGAGGCATATTAAGGTGTGACCTCTGCGTATAATTGCCTTATCAATGCCGCACTGATTTGTAACTGAAGTTACAGTACTGGCTGATAAACCATGCCATGTCTAAACTACAACTCAAAGAAGATTTAAATAATGCAACAGGATTAGTATATTTCATTTAAGTCTATATCATTCAACAATTAATGGCTTTTCCGGTTGTGAGCGATGTTTCCTTACAAGATAGATTGATCTGCAGACACACTGCATTATCTAATATCAACCAGTGACTGGTGAACACGTCTACAAATCACAGTGTGGACAGCAAAGAATAGTACAGTACAAGTTTGATATTAGTTGTGGTAGTTAGTCATGTTATATTACATGAGCATGATTTGGAAACGTGTTTAGTGTGAAGTAAGTGGTAAATAAAATATCGCAAAGTTAGGTAACATCGGTAGACTGCTTAGATAAAATGTTTTCACTGTTGCTACAGTATGAGAAGCTTCAGGTACTGTAGGATACTGGTTCAAATGACCACTGGGGCTCTGAACAGTGAAAGACCACCACCAAACATTATAGTTAGGCATTAAATGTACTTGTATTAACATGCACATAGGCTATTTACTATTTTGTAGCAAGCTAGCGATGCAAGCTTAGCACAAGGCACAAGGTGAATGTTTACTATTAGCCAAGCTGTTAGCCTACCAGTTGACACCATAGGTATACACTATTGTGGATACTAGCTAGACAGGCTAACATGAGCTAGCCTGCATTCAACCACACATTGGGCCTTACCAGCATTCTGGTCTCGGGGCCAGAGGTAATATGTTGCGGGGATCACAATAAGTCCAACGAAGGACGTCAGGAAGTAGAAAAATGTATTGCCGCTATCATCATATTGGAACTGTTGCCCGGCCATTTCGTAGCGGCACTTGGGTCCCCTTCTTCTCCACCGCTATGTTTCCCTATCAAGTCCAATATGACTTGACAGACCGTCAGCTAAACAGCTAACATCCAGCCAGAAAGCTCTAATCGCGTACGTGGTTTTGCGCCTGCGCATTGCAGCCCTTTTCTTCTTGTTCGGGGAATCATTCAAAAACAGTATTCTTTACCGCCATCTAAAGGCAGGTAGGCTAATTCTGAACGGGTGACAAGAAAAGTAGTTCGTGTTATAGTCGTGTTGATATTGTATATTGTATACCTATTTTTTTTTTGTTGGAGTTACATACTATAGAGAATGTTAATGAATCGAATAAGTGTAGTTCAAGTGAGATGTTTCATTTGCCGGCTTAGAAAATTAAATAATCTTGGGGTTATCTAATATACAATTTACTCAATATTATATCAATCAAGCCCAGTTGTGAAAGAACTGGTAGTTTTCTTGAATGATTACATGGTGTTAATTATATTCTTGTTATTGTTCTTCTGTATGTAAATGTGTAGTTTTATATGGGTTTTTATTGTATTTGGACATGGGTCTGTAATAAAGGTTTGTTTGTTAGATTGATTGTATGAAGCTTGCATGGTTTCCCATATAGCTAATAGTGTACAGTGTACAATACTTTTTTGTAAACCCCAGTTTGTTTACTATGTTTGACTTTGGTCAAAAGCCTGTGTTTTATATGTGCACAGTGAGGAGAGAAAAAGAGAAGAGAAGAGAAAACAGCATGTGTGTTTGCTCTTATTACTTTGCCAAAATGTCCTTAGATGACATGGGAATGTAAAACTACTATCACTTTATATTACGCAATTTAACAAAGGTGGTATATTTAGAAACATATGTCTAAGCCTCTGTTTAATCATCATCAATCACACCATGTTAATAATTGTATTGATTCTTCTTATCACTGCAATTTCTAAAACAAAAACAAAGCAACATGCATCTCAGGATATTGATTATCTATTTTATTATAATTCACTGATTTCAAACTCTGATGCAAAGCTGTTTCATCGGAACATTGAGGAAGACAACACATCAAAATGACACGCCTGTCTGATTTGCAGACCGATATGTCATATGTGCACTATGATGTCATCCAGAGGCTTGCGTTTCAGGTCGGGCACAGTGGCATTAGAGGCGGGGTACCCGACAGGAAGCAGCATCAGGAGCTTCTCATTGGCTGGTCGTTTAAGGAGGTTTCTTAGCTGGGGGCCACAGTTGAGGGGCGTTGTTGTCACGGTTACAAGACCCACATTCTGAAAGGCAACAGGACAAAAATACATGCAGCCTTGTTTTCATGATTTCTCCTTCTATATAGCGGTTAATGTAAGGGACTGTCATTGATTTTGTGTGAATGAAATGATGATTTGTGAAGCCGATTAAGAAAAATAATATATAAAAGTGCATTTTACTTTAGTAAGCCTACTTAGATTTGGCGGGGGAACATTTTTAAACAGCTTTTTAAACGGTCAAATCATTACCTGTAAGGCAGCCAACAGAATTCCGCAGGATATAGAGACACTAATCTCATTGTAGTAGTGAGTCTTCTTCTTCCCATTGGGTAGAATCCCATAGGTCTGTTTGAAGACGAGAACCAGGAATGGAGCAACATCCAAATAATCCTTTATCCAGTTGGTCCTGTGAGAAGTGACAGTGAGTGCATGTGTGACCACAAATAATATTGCAAGCATTAGGTAATCTATTATGTTGCTATTTATACTGTTAGTACAATAATGTATCCATAATGTCTTACTCATGTGCATATAGGCATACCTTAACCTGGCCAGATCATTGACCCACTTGTCTCCCATTCTCTGGCGGTAGTTGACCTCTTCCTCCTCCTCCACAATCAATCTGATCTGGTGTTTAGTGTCCGGGTCCGACACCACCACGAACGTCCAGGGCTCTGTGTGCGCTCCACTAGGGGCAGTACCTGCCCAAGTGGCAGAGGGCAAGAAAAAAGATATGCAGGGGTGGGGTGAATTAAGAAAAATTACACTTCTTTTTAGGCTAGTATGTTGAGTACCACATTTTACACTGCGAAATTCAATTACGTTTTCCTTCATAAACAAGAGGTATACCTGCAGTGCGAATAACATTATCGAGCACCTCTCGTGGAACTGGCTCAGGGCCGATGAATCGGACAGACCTTCTCTCGTTCATCAGGGTGTAAAAGTCTTTGGATCGCTCTAACATGACTTCCGATGGGTAACGTTTTGGTAAATACGGCACGTGGAGGAGGTCCTCCTCACTGCTGGCTGCCCAATCACCATCATCTAATGTGATAACAGGCCAGGGAGAAAACAAACAAGTCGTTCCAGATTTGATTGAATGCTGGTATTAAGTGTTCAAATCGTTATGTCTAATGGTTAATGTTGTAGGCAATTCCGTGAATATAATATTTTAGATAGACTACAGGCATATAGGCTGTGCAAGATGCATATATGTATATAGCCTATTGTAAAGTCATCTCCTGCATTCTACAGTTATTTGCATTCATGATTTCAACCACCATTAGCCTATAACAAAACATTAAAAACCAGAAGGCTTGCTACTACGCCCACATACGGATGGTCTTGTCTCTTGCGACATCTGTGAGGGAATGTGTGCCAATTTAGGCCCCATAGCTGCTGTAGGCCTATTTGGCCTACAGTAGCCTAATGGAAGTGTAAAATGCAACAGTGTAAAATCATTCAATTCGAACTAAAGGTATAGTTTCGTCTATATTGTCGCGCAAACGCTTGTACAGGCCAGTAAAGGTATGTTTTATAGCCATCCTCTAATTCTTACCATTGTTATCGAGTGGTATTTCTGTTTCATCTTGCAAATCCTGATCGACCCACGGTCTGGATTTCACAGCGGACTTTGACTCTTTTGATTCCTCGTTAGTTGGCTTTTCAACTTTGCACGGTGATTTCCATGAATTCCATAAAAGTAACGCTACAAGTACACATAGGACGCCAATAAAGATTGGCGTGACAGCGGACAGAAATGCCATTGTGTCTGTGAGACAGTTGCAATTATAGTAGCGCACGCTGCTAGAAAGCAGGGAAAATCTCTGCTCATTGGACCTTACGAAACACTTCAGGGAAGTGGAATTCACTGTTGCATATGGCTGTGACAAACAACATATGCTATTATAACACTATAACACTTTATAGTGTTATTTTCTAACACGTTTTAGAAAATACTTTAAATTAACTCAATACTCAATAGTATAGAAACTTTATAAAAATATACAAAATAAGTCAGGTTATGGTTATGGTAGAATAATAAAATATTAGGAAGGATTCATGTGGCGGTGGTGAGTAGACTAAGTGAAGTTTGGTTATATATATATTACAGCGCCAGCCAGCCCTCAACATACTGAGCAGGCACCAGTAAGGTATGCTTGTATATGTGCCAATAATCTCTCTCTCTCTCTCTCTCTCTCTCTCTCTCTCTCTCTCTCTCTCTCTCTCTCTCTCAATTTATCCTTTAAAAATATGTTAGTCATCTATACA